>SGPK01000624.1:0-12460 GCA_004802695.1 Phellinidium pouzarii
CCTCGAGGCAGTATGTCCATCACTGTGTCAAGAGAAGAACCGTCAGATGAACAGTGCAACGATTGTATCCTTTTGTCTTTTCCGATTGGCAATGTAGAAGAAGCGAGAGTTACTGCACACGCTCGACGAATCGGAAGCATTGTGCGCCAATGAGAAGATGAGGAGAAGTGATATTCTCGTGAATGAATGAGCTGATTCGGATGACTGCATGGTATTCACAATAAGCGGCATCGCTCAGACATCGTTAGTATCAGAAAGTACAACATTCGTTATACTGTAAACCGAAGAACGGCTCAAAGAAGCATAGGAAGACTGCGTGTCGTATTGTTTCCTCCGTCTGCACGATTGGTCATTTACTGCAAGAGATTCTAATCCCACGTCAAGGGAGTCGGTGATTGACAGTCAATGTGAATTGACTGTCGCCGCTGCGACTGGAAGTATCACTGAGTAGTACAGGGTACTTCTAGTGGGAAGAGACACATATGTTTTAAACGATTCTCACATAGCAATTTTAGAGTACTTATCCGCATCTGGCAGACTCGGATTAGGGTTATATGCCTTATATTGGAAGGTGTATAAGATGTAAATTACCCGCGGTCTTATATACTCTGACAATTTTCATTACCATTACTTGAAGAGACAAACACTTGTTTCGATTCGACTTGGGCTTTGGGAAGGTCCGGACCAACAAGCTCCCACAAACGCCTCGCTGAATGATTTTTGTAAACAGTCCTCTGCATGTGATTGTACTTGCAGAGATACAAGGATTTTTGCTGTTGCTGGTAGTAATTACACAATGACCCAAGATCCCGACGGTCCGCTTAAGAGGACTTCGTCCAACTCAAGCCGCTCTCCTTGTCGAAGTTGGATTTCATTCTGAAGACTCATGAAACAGGGCGTAGACTATTTTGTCCCCTTTGTTGTCCTGTGTTACGTTGTATCCTCGTTCCTTGTTTGTACGCACATGCACAGATATGGATATGGAATTGAATATTAATATATTTTTCTTCGAGTTTATCTATTCCTTTCCGAAAATAGTAAACCGGGTTTTGCCGATGGCTTGCTGTCTAGGCGACGATCGACGATCGCCAAATAGGTAATTTGATTAACATTTTTGAGTTTGGTCTCGACGTCCCTTTGTCCATCCTTTTTAGACACTAGTACTGTCGCGCATTGTTTTACGAGCATCGATCAATATTGATGTACTCGCGTCGCATGCGAAATACACGTCAGGAGTCAAGACACAATACTATTATCACTGTATCACTGGCAGGCAACGAGCTGTCAAATGAACTCCAACTGCTATATCCTTTTTGTCTTGCTCTTTGTTCATCTATAAGTCCCATGGAATCCTTTTCGTATATCGGGTCAGCAATTTTCCAGGATTTCCCTCCACGGAGAAGCCTCTTTTCAAATGAGAAAGGGGCGTTAATTTTCCCATGGAGAGTACCTAAATATGATGTACTAAATGAATACGCCAAAGGGAGATCGATGGTGTAGCCGTCAAAACTATGACGGCTACCTAGATGACAAAATAAATGAGGCTCCTACAGGGGAGAAAACAAAGAAATAAGAAACACAGCCTACATCTCCTTCGCCGCCATCTCTGAGCCACCTGTCAATCTTCAATTGATGATATACAGCACTGGGAGGGCGAGTTTGTCGTCCGCAGTAAGGGCTTAAAACAAATCTTTCCTTGTTATGCCGAAGTCTTTTATGATAATTTCATCCTCTTTGATGAGCTCCATGGAGCCAGGATTGAATTGATACACAATATTAAAAAATCATCCTTTCGTTATTTGAAAGAGAACTCACAAGATTTGACCTTTCTCCCGTGACACTTTCCTAGCTCTTCGATATCCTTCAAGAAGAAAAATAAACTAACACGTCCTTAGATGTAAAGTATGGCAATGACATACCTTTTTTACAGTATCCAAATCTCCTTCAATTTTCGCTATTAAATCGGACATTTCAATTTCAGATTGCTTTCACTTAGTCTGGAGTTGTTTTATATCAACTAGATCCTCAACCATGCTTTAGATGTAGCATTTTGATCAAACAGTAGTGACACACTTCTTTTTTCTTTCAATTAAAATAGCGTGTGCTCTTTCTTCGAAGTTATAATCACTAATACGAATTGGTTCGACAACCTTGACATTAACGGCTCGAAGCGCAGGTCTGTCTCTTTGAAGTTATTCAATATCTAAGAGACAAAATGACAATCAATTAAGAAAAGTGTTTGCGCGCCTATATACAGAAGATCAGAAACAATCGGGGGGCACTCTCGCAAAGCCAGAGTAGTTGCACTGAGTCCTAAAAGGTCTTCCCCGTAGTTCTTGTAACGCCTCCCTGCAACTGTTAAAGTTAGTTATCGTAACTCAGGACGAACAACATGTGGTAAATACGAGCGTTGTGCGAGTACTGTCTGACTTCAGGGGTATGCTGTTCACCATTAACGACGTTCTGCTTCACTAATCGAGAAAGGCGGAGGTGGTTGTAGCCCATACGTTTGAATGACTACTTCTGTGGACCGTCAAGTGAATGCATTTGTAGATAAAGTCATATCCTAATAGGCTCACGTCTGTATCATTCAAATTTCCCATCTTCTCACTAACATAGTAATGCGACATTGTAATTATCGCGGAAAGACATCAATGGATGTATGAACTTATTAAAGAAACCTATGATCCCGGTGCGGCGCCGCTTGGTCGAGCCTTCCTCGGTGGTGTTGGCTTTCTCCAGACTAAATGAGGCACAAATTGCTTTACAGTTTCCTACTCCTGAGATGCTAGGGCATCCTGAAAACCACTGCGTATCTGTTGCTGAATACTTCATATGACCCATCTGAACCAGAATTCACGTTCATCGTCATGCCCCTACTGCGTCTGTTTTCCGAACTGCTATGCAGCTCAGTAGGCGAAATTGTTGACTTCGTATATCAAACACTCGAGGTCAATTCTTACTGCCTCTCCGAAGAACTGATAATGACGCCTACCTCTCATTGTATCAAAAAGGGCCTTGGCTCTGGAATTCGCATTCGGTTGCATATACACATGTAGGTAAACTGTGTATTATATTATCATGTTAGTTTTGCTGTTATTAATATTGATGTATCATTGTGGCCAGGGATCTATCAAGAGGAAACATCATGATGGTTGCTACATCAATGTTCCCTAAAGGATTTCATCCTTCCTTTCAAATTTACGAGCTTCATAGAGTCAAACGAGTCAAGCACATCGAAAGGAGAAGGGTTGATGTTGTAAAGTGNTTTTTTTATCGACTTTGAAATGTCGAGTAAAGTTGAGGAAGGTGATACGTGGCTTGTGCTTGGTGCTTGGTGATGATGGACTCGACCAGGCCAAATAGGAACGCAGCAATTTGGAGTTTCCTCGACCTCTCGCAGAGCACCCTAAAGCTCGATCGTGACTCACCGCACAAGAGGCAATTGAAAAATTTAAGATTATAGGTGCGAGTCTGCCCAGTGTTATACTCTTCTGGAGGCTACGTGAGCGAAAAAGAAGGCGTCTCCCCTGTCAGAATCGGGAGGAAAGCCGCTTCGTCTCTATCTTTTTGGGGGTTCAAGCAACCGACAAACTAGAAAAGTACGCTTGCCTTGCTGAGAACATCTTTTCATTATGTTGCCTCGAGATTATGGTTGCATTTTAATTTGCATCTGTTGCTATTCATGTTTCTTCGTACCAAGTTCTCTATAGGCTGTAAATATCCCGGTGTTCTGTTTTCTGATCGCGAAAGGGCTTCATTTATTTACCGCACGGCAGCCCCCAAGCCTACGAAAAGGATTGAAAAGTACACTTACGAATCAGGAAGTGTCGTCCTGCGAAGAAGCACTCAGCAGGTATAAGTTCCACAGGACAAGCAGTTTTCATTCGATGAAAGCGTAATGATGCACTTGAGCATGCCTTGTTCCATAAAGTCAAATTGTTAGTGTCATAGTAGCAAGCGCTCACTCACTCGTGCCAGCTGCCGCAGTCATCGCATCATCCTCCTCCCTCAGCTTGGCAATTACGAAACTTGGAATATCAGAAATATAAATAAAAGGCCTGGGAGTTCGATTTCTGACTGCTTCTCAGAGGAATTGTCAATAAGACACAAGAGCGAATTCCGGAGGAGGGGAGACGATAGTACTAGTGAGTTTATTGCTAGTAGCGATCGTGTTTGAAGAACAAAAAATCGTCTTCCTATTCTCGTCGGTATTCCAACAACGTAACTTTCTCATAATAACTTTAGACCAGTCTTCGAGCCAGCGCCAGCCTGATCTGGACTCCGAGTCAGCGAGATGCTCTTTCAAAGTCGGACAGATTGGACAAATTGCTCCGGTAACCCATAGGTAAGAGTTTCACAGACGCATTTATAGNAAAAAAGAATTCAGATGACCAGCTCATTGATTTTGCTTTGTTGTTAGCAGCAAAGGCATTGCATTTTACCTGTCAGTGGAATCCTACACTTCAAAGTCTCTGTCACGGTCACGGAAATTTATCATGTGAGTCGACTCAAAATTTTGGTTACAAACTTGGAGTTCACTCCCAACCCTCATCCCTCGCTTGCTTCTACCCACTCTTCCCCTTTCAATGGCTACAGAAAATTTTCTCGATCCGAAAGATGCGCTCAAGTACCTGGAAACGTATGAGCGTGCGGATGGATTGTCTGTCGACGAGCTCATGGAATCCCGCGTGCACGGTGGACTCACGTACAACGATTTTCTGCTGCTGCCTGGACGCATCGACTTCGCGGCGAGCGACGTACTGACAGAGACTCGTGTAACACGCAACGTCGTGCTGAAGACGCCGTTTATGAGTAGCCCTATGGACACCGTGACCGAGGGCGAGATGGCAATCGCAATGGCTGTACGTTCATCTTCTGACTCAGTTTTTTTACTGATGATTTCTGTATGCTGACTGGAGGGATGATTAAATTCAGCTGTTAGGCGGCATTGGTGTGATCCACCACAACCAGTCTCCGGGTGCTCAGGCATCGATGGTGCGTGCAGTGAAACGTCATGAAAACGGCTTCATCACGGACCCTATCGTGCTCTCGCCAAAACACCTCGTGGAAGACGTGTTCGATGTGAAGGCGCGTCTCGGGTTCTGCGGTATTCCCATCACAGGTGTGTATTTCAATTTCCAGTTGCGCGATTATATAGGATGAGCAACCATTTTATAACCTTCGTTCTACTGAACTAACGCGGAATTCTGCGTGACGTGTGGACAGCATTAAAAAAAAATTATTCTGAATCTTTTCTTGCCTCTTTGATTATTAATCCCATTTCTGACTCTTTCTGCAGATACTGGAGCACTCGGTGGAAGGCTTCTTGGAATGGTCACAAATCGCGACATCCAGTTCCGAGAACCGTCGACCCCAGTTACCGAAATTATGACCACGTCTCTCATCACTGCTCCTGAGGGTGTCACCCTGCAAAAAGCGAATGAAATTTTGCGCGACTCTAAAAAGGGAAAGCTCCCCATCGTTGACAGCGCAGGCAGGTTGACCTCCCTGCTCGCGCGCTCGGATCTTCTCAAAAACCAAAACTACCCACTCGCTTCGAAATTACCTGAGAGTAAGCAGCTCTATGCTGCAGCGGCAATTGGTACTCGGTCCGCGGACCGCGAGCGCCTCGCGTTGCTTGTAGATGCCGGGCTTGACATCGTTGTGCTTGACTCGTCGCAGGGCAACTCGGTGTTCCAGATTGAGATGGTTCAGTGGATTAAGCAGACGTATCCGAAGCTTGAAATTATCGCTGGCAACGTCGTCGCGCGCGAGCAGGCGGCATCGCTCATTGCGGCTGGCGCGGATGGACTGCGGATTGGAATGGGTTCGGGTAGCATCTGCATCACGCAGGAGGTCATGGCCGTCGGCCGTCCGCAGGCGACTGCGGTGTACGCTGTCGCAGAGTTTGCACGCAAGTTCGGTGTGCCGGTGATCGCAGATGGTGGGATTGAGAACGTCGGGCACGTCGTAAAGGCACTTGCGCTGGGTGCGGGCGCAGTGATGATGGGAGGGCTGCTTGCGGGTACGACGGAAGCACCAGGCGAGTACTTCTACCATGAGGGAAAGCGTGTCAAGGCGTACCGCGGAATGGGGAGCATCGAGGCGATGGAGCAGGGAAAGCCTATCCCGCCCAGTGCAGTGGGTGGTCCGACGAAGCCGCCTCATGCGCCGAAGAATGCTGAGCATGCCAACGCAGCGACGGCGCGCTACTTCAGCGAGTCGAGCTCTGTGAAGGTCGCGCAGGGTGTTGCGGGCGATGTGCAGGACAAGGGCTCCGTGCGGGAGTTCCTGCCGTATCTACACGCAGGCGTGCAGCACTCGCTGCAGGATGTTGGGCAGGTCACTATCGCGGCGATGCAGAGTGCGGTGCGCGAAGGTAAGGTGCGCTTCGAGCTACGCACTTCGAGTGCGCAAGTCGAGGGTGGCGTGCACGGGCTCAACTCGTACGTGTTTCAATTTCTTTTTTCCTTCCAGTTATCTGCATCAACACTTATGGTCTGTTCGTTCGCAGTTATACAAAGAGACTGTATGCATAATGGATTCTCTTAAGAAATACATGTAGGGGCTTCTTTATTTGGTTGGTTTCTGTACTTTTAGACGTATACTGTACAGTCACATGACAAAAGTTTTTGCACCCTCTGTCACACAAAAACAAGCTTTGACTTTGTAGCTTTATTATTCCACAACCACCATATAAACTACCTATCTAAGACTTAGTGGATGCTCCTTTGACCTCTAATAATTGTTCTACATGTCTAGGCATGCTGTCAATCAAAGAATTAATTATTTTAATGTCAATCCTTTCTGACTCCTCTAAAAGTGCCCTCCTCAATTCCTCCTCATTCTTGGGTCATTCTGGTCTTTTGTTGATTGCAATTTTCATGAGATACCAAACATGTTCTATGGGGTTCATGTCTGGTGACTGAGCTGGGTGTGGAAATGACTCCATGAGGTTCCTATCCCTGAATGATTTTGCTGCATTGCATCTGTGAATTGGTGCCCTATCTTCCACAACCTTTGCAAGCCCCCTCTCTTCAGATTGATCTGCATAAAGGTCCCAGAGTGGTCCTGCCATGATCAACTCTACATAATCCTTGCCCTTCCACTGATCCTTGGGTAAAAAAACAAGTAGGCCCTTCTTGTTGTAAGCAATACACCCCCAAACCATAACACTTGTCCTTCCTGACTTGAAAGTGGGTGCTAGGCACTTCTCATCAAATTCCTCTCTTGTCTGTTGCCATACTAGGGGTGCCCTTGAACTTTTCCCAAGCTTTACTGATGATTCATCTGTCCAAATAACCCTGTGCCATTCCTCCTTTTCATGGTGTATTGCAATGGTTGCCTATGCAAGCCAGTTTTTCTTGTGAACATCAGTGAGGAATGGTTTCTTGCATGCATGGCATGAATACATGCCCAAATCATCATGTAAGGCCCTTTGGACAGTCCTGGGAGCAACTGGGGAGGAGAGGGAGGTGTTGAGATTTTGGTTGATATCAGCAAGTGTTTGGCATCTGTCACAATCAACTGAGCAATTCAGGTGATGTAAACTCCTGTCATCAATCTTGTGTGGATGTCCACTCCTGGGTAAGTCATCAACATGGCCTCAATTGTGGTAGTTCTTGAGAACCTGATAGACAGTCTGAAGAGAGCACTGGAATGCATCAGCAATTTGAGCACAAGATAGATTAGAGTTTGCCAAATTAATTATAGCATGACATTCAGCAGAAGTAAGGTTGCAATTCCCAATTTTTTTGGACATGATTGAGTCAGTGGTTGTGGTGGAATAAAGCAAAGTTGTGGGAGTGACATGTGTCAGACTGCAAAAAAAACTTTTGTCATGTGACTGTACAATCAAAAAATAAAATAACAGTGCAATAAATANTTTTATATATTATTATTATTGAATTGAATTGAGTGCCGTCTTATCGGATCAATGTTTGCATATTTAAAGCAGCTGCACGTTATCATAAAAGAGTTTTTTTTACGGCCACCGCGATGCACCTATCTCTTCACGACAATGCGCATACTCTCTGCTACGTGCTTGACAGTCGCACTGCTCTTGCACCTCGTTAATGGTAAGCAATAAGCCTTGGGCTTGCTTGCCCAGGCTAATCAGCACACAGGGCATCCGGGAGAGGAGTTCGAAGAACGGCCCTCTGGCGCAGAGCTCGTGCGCAGGGAGGTGAGCCGTTGCCGTTTCTCCATCATTCATGTCTCCAAGCCCTGAGCTGACGGCNTTTTTCGTGCTCATTGAACATTGTCGNAAAAACTCGAAGCATCTCGCGAGCAAACGGCACCTCGCCGCACGCAACTGCGCACCCGCGATCAACGCTTTTCACGCTAAGCGACGCGTGAAGCGTGCGTTGCCCGCGCAAATTCCTCTCGGTGGTATGCACCATGGTGGTGATGGTGGTAGTGGAAATGTGATTGAGGATGCCATACACAGTGTGCGTCTCTAACTTACACAACGCGCGGGGTGATTTCCCGAAGCTGAGATTGTCCATGACATGGGATAGTACACATGTGTAACGGCCCCAGAAATCGAAGAGGGGCCGTACTATGTCAACAACGAGCTCGTTCGTCAGGACCTTACAGAGGACCAGAAGTTTGTGCCATATCGTCAACTTTGTACTGTGGCTGACGTATCCTGGCTGCAACAAACAGGGGTGTACCGCTGCGTCTCGACATCGGCGTTATCGACACAGCGACGTGCGAACCCGTCCAAGACGCATTCATCGAGATCTGGAGCTGTGCGTGCATCCTGCCCATTTCTACTTGCTTGCCTCCGACGTACTCACCGACGCTACACAGGCAATGCAACAGGCGTCTACGGCGCGTTTGAATCGAACATAGGCGGGCCTCCGCCAGGTGCACCGGCGATGTCGAGCCGCAATACGTGGCTTCGCGGTGGACATGCGACGGACGCAACGGGCACTGTCGAGCTCACGACGATCTACCCGGGTTTCTACTATGGCCGCACGATACACGTCCACCTAATGGTGCACCTCGGATGGGAGGTAGCCGCGAACGGGTGCGTACGCGTTTGCACCGCCTTACACCTAGGTCTATGCATATTAATCGCGACGGGCTATGAACCGAAAACAAAATAAATGCGATTTTCATTCGCTCTCTTGTAGCTCCATAATCTCGCACGCAGGCAGCATCGCACATATCGGCCAGCTCTTCTTCGACGAGCCCTGGAATGACCGCGTTCTCAGCACGCAGCCTTACACGGACAATACAGCCCGGCGGACGCTCAACACGCAGGACCACGACTTTGCGCGTGCATCGATTGACGGAAGCAGCGCGGTCGTGCAGTAAGTTTTAGCTAGGCACTTCTCCCTCTTCCGACCTCCTCTGCCGTCGAAAAAGCGCTAACCACTCTCACGATAACGTTGCAGACTCGATATGCTGGGAGACGCGGTCGAGGATGGCCTTCTCGGATTTATCAGTGCGTCCCTATCTTTCAGCAGCATCTACAGTATTTCTGATTCTTCCGCTGTTATTGTGCCTATGTATCTTTCCAGCCATCGGGATCGACACTACCGCAGAACATTCTATCCACTCGACAAATTACTACAACGTTTCTACTGGCGATTTCGGTGTTGTTATCTAATTAGCACGTGTATAGTGAAAAAACAAAAAAGAGCTCTCTCTGCGAGTAAATTAAAAATAGGGTATATGTACCATTTAAACATATTGAAACTATACCGTTACGTCGCCTGAACTTAGGGGCTGTGATTTATTGGTCTGTTTCATACTAATCGACTATCTTTCCCCTGTCCACTCGCAAACACTTCACAGGACGAACTCAAACTCCAGACCCCGCTCTCATTAGTACGCAGTCAGGGATACAGCTCTGACGGGAAGAAAGCAACAGCAGCAACAATGAGAAACATATTACTGATAGAGGGTGGCTACCGCTGGAGTCTGCTGGATGGTTTTCAGAGCCTCAGACCCCTGACTCTACCCATAACCGCTTCAGCTTCTCCTCTCCTTTGACAGTTCCACCATACCACCTAGGGGTCTACCCTTTCTGCCCCATTTCATATTCTGGCTTTCTTGGGCTCTACTGACAGGCCTCCCTTTACTAATTTGATCGTTAATGGCAGGTTAAACCCGGGTCTACATACATGTACATGTATATATGGTGTTGTGTATAATCGAATCAACCTTTGAAAGCATTCTCGTAGAGAGTTAGAGTTCCGGATTGTATTTGAAACTTCTAGAATGGCTTGATTATGGAGTTCATGCTTGAGCCTAGCATGAGCCACAAAAGCGGCGTTAGGAAATGCCACCTGTGCTAAGGACCTAACGAAGACAAAGCGACGATAAAAAACACGGAAGCAGTGTCATAAGCTACAGTGGTACTGGGGTTGAACAACGTACTCACGTCTCGAGTGTGAAGAGCTGTATATACCGTTCTCGGGCAGCAACGTACGGTAAAGCATCTCCATTGCAGTCTCAGCAAATGCATCAACACCATCTCTCGTCAGCTCCTCATTTCTTATGCTGTCTGTACTAGGCAAGTTTCACGCACGGCTCAACTTGAATTATTATTTTATTTTATTTCGTTACGACGTTCGACGTTCGACAGCAGTAAGTTAAGACTGCAAGGGCGCTTTTCGACATCCATTGTGACTAGTCTTAGAGCCGAGGGTGACACGTCACTCAGGCTCACACATACGTGTCACTTCTCTCTTGCGAGCGTCTTGCACCTGAACGTTCAGCATGTTCCTGTTGCTCCTTCCGTCTTGCTTGACTGCTCTTATTCTATCTGCTCTGGTAGCAGCACAGGCTGAGGCTACGTCTGAGCTGCAGCCGCTCATCGACAGTGCGAACTCGTTCCTGACAACGGGTCAGTTCAACAACGCGATCGGCGCGTACTCAGAGGCTATAGGTGCGTGAAAGTGAAAGTGAAAGTGAGAGAACTGAATCTCAGTCGTTTCACACCTGCTGATTCTTGTCTAAAGAACAACTTCCAACGGACTATATTCTATACTACAAGCGCGCGACGGCGTACTACTCTCTCAGCCGACATCAGAATGCGCTGCACGACTTCGACAAGGTGCTTGACCTGACGTCGAACAATTTCGACAAGGCGCTGCTCATGAAAGGGCGTATCTACGCCAAGGAGGGCGACTGGTCTGCGGCGCGCGACACTCTCAAGCGCTATTCCGCACGCGTCGGGCGCGATACGGGTGCCGGGGACCTGCTGTTCGGGGTGTCCGAGGGCGAGGTGGCGAGCAACAAGGCCGTGCAAAGCAAGCGCGCCGGGCTCTACCAGGCGTGCGTGGCGTCTGCGACGGAGGCACTGAAGGTGGCGACGCACTCGTCGCAGCTCCGGGAGCTGCGCGCGGACTGTGCGCTCGGATCCGGCGACGTGCAGCAGGCGGTCGGCGACCTCATCCGGCTCACGCACCTCACGGCGCCCTCAACGCCGCTCCTCCTCCACATCGCACAGCTCTCGTACTTCCTGCTCCCGCCGAGCACGCAGGCACAGACGACGCTGAAGCAGTGCCTCCACTATGACCCGGACTCGAAGCCGTGCGCAACGCTGCACCGCAAACTCAAGAAACTCGAAAAGGCGTTCGAGAAGCTCTCGGCTTTGCGAGAAAGGGGCGACTGGCGTGGTGTGGTAGATCTGCTTTATGGGAAGTCGAGTAGGGAAACACCGCTTGGCACGGCGCTTGTGTCGGATTTCGACGCCGAGATGGCTCAGATCGAGGCCCCCGCCTTGATTTCTCCTTCAAAAGTCAGCGAGCGGCGCAAGGACATCTTCCGCGCGATGTGTCAAGCATATGTGAAGCTCGAGCAAGCGAAGCGTGCGGGCTGGTGGTGTGACGAGCTTCTCAAGTTCGAGGGTAACGCAGACGACGTCGACGGACTGGTGGGTCGCGGAGAGGCCGCGCTAGCGAAGGAGGAGTGGGAAGAGGCGGTTCGCGCGCTGGAGAAGGCATTCGAAGCAAGCGGGCGGTCGAACCAGGATGTAAGCCATCATCATCATTTTCGATTTACTGAGGTCCGCTGCTCATAAGTGGGTACAGGTAATGCAGCGTCTGCAAAAGGCACAGCGACTCTTGAAGCAGTCGCGCCAAAAAGACTACTACAAGGTGCTTGACGTGGCCCGCGACGCAGACGAGCGGACTATCAAAAAGGCCTAGTACGTCTCTTTTTTTTTCCTAAATCTGCTGACGCTTATATGAACGTGATGTCTTCACCCACCAGCCGACGAGCGGCGAAGAGCGCTCACCCGGATAAAGGCGGGAACGAGGATAAGATGGCGGCAGTGAACGAGGCGTACGAGGTGCTCTCGAATCCGGAGCTGCGACAGCGCTTCGACAATGGCGAAGACCCGAACGACCCTGCTGCCGCCGCAGGGGGACACCCCTTCCAACAGGGCGGCCATCCGTTCATGCAACAGTTCTTCCAGGGCGGCGGCAGCGGTGGGGGG
>SGPK01000625.1:0-12441 GCA_004802695.1 Phellinidium pouzarii
CCTACCAACTGGAGCGATGAGGAATGATGATGTAATCCCTTCCAGAACCTTCCGCTTAGTAATGATTACCTAATGATTACCTAATGATTACCTAATCCCCTACTGACTAATGATTACCTAAGCAATGACTAATCCCTTATTATGTAATGATTATGTAATGATTATGTAAGAGTGCCATGAAAGCGAAATTAAAATGAAAAAATGTCTATATCATAACAAGGCAGGTACTAACAACATGGAGTGGGTCACTAACCAGAGGATAGGGGTTAGATGTGGCAGAGGAGGAGCTGCCACTTGCCACAGCCAGTTCAGACACAGCAGTAGGAGCTGCATCTGAAGATCAAAGGGAGTGTGCAGAAGCCTAGTGAGGGGTTGGTATCAGGCTTGAGGAAGATGCTGCCACAGACACTGTCATTGTCGAAGCTGAACATGTTCTCATCAAGTTAGAGATGCTAGAACAACAAGCAATCACTTTCAGGTGGCGTGGGAATATGGTGTTCATTTGACTGACTCAGTTTTGGCCATTTGCTCAAATATTTTATTTCTACATCATATGAGCATAAAATTGCTCCAAAATTTATACAGTTTTAGCTGAGAACTAGAGAAATGTCAGAAAGGAATTATTGCTTTAAGAAAGCAAGCACATAGTAACAAAAGAAACCAATAACGGAAATGACTGAGAGACAGTTCGACAGTGATTACAATCCACAAGAGATCATGTGGAGACATGAAAGGGAGCAACAGCACATAGTCCCTATGATCCACGAAGACATACTGTGTGACTGATGCAAGCGCATATACAATATGGGATGGGACATGTACCGACTACTGGTAGCAGAAACATCAGCAGTAGCAGTATTCACCAACATGGAAATGAAGACGGAACACAAGGTATTCAGAGTACCAAACAAACCACATCTAATAGCCTATGAACACTCAATCAAGACATTCGTCTATGATGTGAAGGAATACCTCAACTTTGTATCCATAAGGATGACACTTGACAATACACCACACACAGATAAACCATGCACCCAGCGCTATGTAGAAGTCTACATACCCTACAGGGTTAACAGTCACGAGATGGTCAGGATTCATAACACAAGCATTCGCACTCGAACAATGATAGCCTTCACACAATATGGAGGAGAAGGATATACAACCAGTGATGGGAAGGTCACGCAGGAAATAGACAACCTCGCCATCACACTATGGGCCAGCCACAGAAGCACAAGGCCTAGAGGACCATTTGTGGATTACAGACGAATATCCACACAACCCAACTATATGCCATATATGGTTAGTACAGAAGCCATCCCCAGATCGACAGAAGCCATCCCCAGATCTACAGAAGCCATCATTGGATCTACCTAATGATTGTTGGGACTTTAATGTCACTTAATCAGTTCCAACCCAATTAGGACTAGATCCAACGTGGCTATCAAGCTACAAACTAAACATGGAAATGACAATCATGGTGCTTGGCCACACTGCCATTATCAGAAGGGAAACACATTCGGACAAGGTGGAACCCCACAGGCACTCCACAGGAAGCCATATGCAGACATAGAGGGAATAGCTGTGAACAGACAGGAAGGTTCTAGCAAAGCATTATTCCCTAAAGAGGAAATAGAAGTACAGAAGGAAGCAGGACAACTAGAACATAAGGAAGGTTGACCAAAGCAGGAAGAGACCTATAGTGCACAGCAGCTGCAGCAGTAAAGCACAGTCGCGTGCAGCAAGGGATGACCACTAGGAAGAGACCCACAAGTCATAAGGACAAAGCACAGTCACACGCAGCAACCAAGGTGCAGCAATGCACAGTAACCACAGTCTAGATAGCCATAAGTAGTAAAGACACACTGCACAGCAGAGCAGGTGACAGTCACCTCTGTACAGTATAAAAGGAGGGCAAGGTAGCACTCCTAGAACCTCAGTTTAATTCAATTAACTATCATCATTATAACCAATACACTTAAGAGTGAACCCCTCTAAAACTACCAAGCTAGTCAGGTTAACTCTATCATCTACCACTTGTTCTACACTATTACCACAGCAATAGTGCAGTCCTAACAAGAAATCCATATGTATTTTTTATTTTGTAGTAGCACAAGTTTTAGGTATTTTATTCACTGATTACATTTCACTGTTCATATGACTGGTGAATTACTGTATATCTGATAGAGAAATCCATTACTGCCATTTGCAAAAGTATTGGCCACATCAAGATCACGTTATTTTTTCGTGTCACTGAGAATGTAAAAACAAAAAANGCAATAGATGAGCCTATTTCTCAGTCAGTACTACAGTATTTGTCTCTGTTCAAGCATGTAAAAATTCTACTAGATGATACTTATGTATTTATGAAGAAAAAAATGTAAAAATTGAGATATCCAACACACTAAAAAATAAATACTCTCAAACATTCTGATCCTATATGCATTTCTGCCTAGTTGTAAAATTTCTATCTTGCTCAATTCTGCCTCTAAAAATATGTTCTAGCTCTTATAAATCATAGGATGATATGCTGCATGTGACCAAATGGCCTTTTGGCTTTCTGATGTTGTTTTTGCACTGAAATTGATGAGTTTTTTGACTCACCTGCTCACTAACCCCCCACACTCACAACACAACAGCAGTTAAAAACCATGATAATAGCAAGTTAAAAATCTGATTCCTTTTTAAAAATGCACTATAAGCATCTAAGACTAGTTTGAAGAATAGCCACATTGTCACCTTTATGTGAATATATAGATCTTCAGCATTTGATGCCATGTACAACATGTTAAGGCGAGTAGCCTAACACTTAGATAATCAACAATAAGGACTTATTACTCCAACGAGAGTAATAGTCGAGCAAGACAAGAGACACTTCTTAATAAGAAGGTCAAATGATACTAGCCTCCCAAGGGCCTAGTAGTAGAAGTGTTAAGACAAGTAAGATTGACAAGAGGTCAAGCTTAAGGCTCAACCTACTAAAGTACATGGTTTATATACATAAACATACTTGGCGCACAGACCAAGCAGTGCTACTTTAGGGGCAGTCAAAGTAGCAAAGGAAAAGGAAGCTGAAAACAAAGTGAGGTAACCTACTGTAACACAACAGTTCCAAACACTTCTTTGACAACGGCATCATGCAATGTCTTGGTCTGTGGTAATGTGTTTATGATATTGTGAGGCACACAAGCATAGATGTGTTGTTGTAATATCTAGAGAAGCAGACTCGCATTTGCAACAAAGGCAAATAAATGGCAGAAAGCATGGGGGAGTGGGGGGTTAGTGAGCAGGTGAGTCAAAAAACTCATCAATTTCAGTGCAAAAACAACATCAGAAAGCCAAAAGGCCATTTGGTCACATGCAGCATATCATCCTATGATTTATAAGAGCTAGAACATATTTTTAGAGGCAGAATTGAGCAAGATAGAAATTTTACAACTAGGCAGAAATGCATATAGGATCAGAATGTTTGAGAGTATTTATTTTTTAGTGTGTTGGATATCTCAATTTTTACATTTTTTTCTTCATAAATACATAAGTATCATCTAGTAGAATTTTTACATGCTTGAACAGAGACAAATACTGTAGTACTGACTGAGAAATAGGCTCATCTATTGCTTTTTTGTTTTTACATTCTCAGTGACACGAAAAAATAACGTGATCTTGACGCGTATGACTAACTACTAGTAATGCGAACATGCACAGTAGTATTACTAATGCGACCGCTATCTTAGTACCACTTCCCGCTGCATTTCGTTCATGGGCGCCGGGCAATCTGTTCCATATGAAGGGAAAGCACCGACTCGAGGGCTCCATATCCTGCGCGTTACACCCAATTCGCCAGCATCGCAAACAGACATCGAACCCTTTTTCGACTTCATAGTCGGCTATGAGGACGTGTCACGCTCGGTTCAAACTAGTATAGAGGCTCATGATTTTGAGAGAGTTGTAGAGGAGCGTGAGGGAGGGCGGTTGGACTTAATAGTGTGGAACAGTAAAGGCCAGACAATTCGACGTGAGTCAACCATTTGTATCATCCGTTGCTGCTCATATGGTATGGTCACTCAGATGTTCCTATCGCTCCGTCGCGCGAATGGTCACAGCCCCAGCAGCTTGACGAAGGTCCGGAAAATAAAACTGCAGCCCAACCTTCCTTACTTGGCCTGAGTATGCGCGTCTGTGAACCTGAATTCTCACTAGACAATGTGTGGCACGTGTTGGACGTGCTTGAAGATAGTCCAGCAGAAAGTGCTGGGCTCGTTCCCTATGGAGATTGGATTGTCGGATGGTCCGGTGGTGTGCTCGCCGCTGAAGGCGACTTTTACGACTTGGTTGAAGCCGTAAGTTCAGAAAGGCTGGAAGAAACTATTTTGCTCTGACTTCTGATACTAGCATGAGGATAAGCCTCTTAGAGTATATGTATACTCTTTCGATTTCAAGTGAGTACTTCATATTTTTAGTTTTCATATCATTTGATTCCGCGTTATTCAGTACTCTAAGGGAAGTAGTTTTGGTTCCGAATCGCCAATGGGGTGGTGAAGGACTCTTAGGCTGTGTCTTTGGGTAAGTGGCTCTTTGAATATGAGTGACGACAAACTTAGTGCCTGCCGTCTTCTCAAGATACGGACTTTTGCATCGCATTCCTCCTGTACAGGAGGACACTCAATCAGAGGAACGATTCTACGACGAAGCAGAAGTCTTTGTCCCAGCTGATGATGAAGAATATGAAACTTACACTCACGAACACGACCATGATGAGGCAGAAGACCCGCATGATCAGGAACGTAGAGTCCCCACGTCCATCTTTCAAGTGAAAGGCAGAGGGCTCTCTTCTGCTTCGAATGGGGATAACAATTCTTCTCATTATCTGGATCCTCCTATTCGAACAGCAACTTCACCTGTACTCTAGACATCGCTCTTGATCATCATAACTTCACAAATTCGCCCTTGTTCTATTTTTTATATTGCATTTTGGCTTGTAACTCTGTACTCCTCTACTAGTAGTTTTTGTTTTTTGTTTTGTTTCCCGTTCCGGGTGCTTCTGCGTGGTCTTCCGATGATCAGGTAAAAATTATATCAATATTGTCATTTGTAGCAAGCGCGATGCTACTGTTTGAGAAACTCTGACAATGTTCGTATATGTTTTAGCTCCGAGACGCGAAACCTTCCCCTTCCTTTTTCCCCATCTTTGTTTAAGTACAATAATTTTATGGTGCAAGAGCACTAAGGACACTTCATATTTTATCTGTAAGTAGGAGAGCTTCGGGCTATCCTGTTTGGGCGCTTCACTACGACTTTGAACAAGTACATGTAGACTATCCAACAAATCAGTAGAGTTATGATCATCGCGCTCACCTCACTCCAATACAGCATATCAGTGTCCGGAGCCAGATGAATCAAAGAACTAATAATCAGCACAAGGAAGCGATGCTGGGTGCCACGACACTGCGGACATCAGGAAAATCTCAAAATCCCATAACAACGTGATGATTTTCATAGCCTTTTATAGCACAAATTGGGGATCACTAATTTACATAGCATTCCATAGCACTCCATAGCACTCCATAGGCATCTCAATGCACTATATGACACTACATAAATTACCATTGTCTCTAAAGTGCACTCCATAGCTTTCATGTACTGCATAGTGCAATATACAGTAAGTTGTAGTATTGGCTATGTATTAGAATAATCATGCTTATGCTGCCTTAGTAATGTTTAGTCAGCCATGTACTGTGCTCAGTCAGCACATCAGTCAGTGTATCAGTCAGCATGGTTAAGTAGGATTAGTAAGGACAAATCCCTGTAGTATATAAAGCGGCTTGTATGCCCCTGTAAAGAACAAGTGTTCTACTCTCACTCCATGTGTGATCTCTCTGTGGATTATCCCAGCACTGCGTGCCTTGCTCCCATCAGATATACTGCATGTATTCTGATAGGTTATGAGCCCCGAGCTCTAATCTGGGAAATCTCTGCTTACTCTGTGTATGCAAACTCAATCTAACGCTTCACTCATAAATTCGTTCAACTCTGTGTTACATCCTGACAACAATCTATTCTTCATGCCCTATCAAACATACCATTGTCAACAAGTTCACCATACACTTCTCAACCAGCATAACAACAAACGTCAGCACCCACTCCGTGTCGACCAAGCTCTTCAAGATCTCCAGTATCTCTTCCCTTCTGCAACTGTTCACGCTCGCAACAAACTCGATATGTCAGTTGACGTCGCCAAGACCTTTGCCAATGTTCCAAAGTTCGCTGAAGATGGTAGCAACTACACCATTTTCTCTACGTGTATTACCCTTGCAATAAGGGCAGCTAAGGGTAGCTTTGCACTTACACGTGTTCCAGATCCTGCTCAACAGGATGAGGTAGAGAAAGATGAGCAACTTCTTAACGCTATTGTTAGTTTGCTGCCGGATAAAGTTTTCAGGAAGTTCTTGAAAAAGGACAAGACCTTCGTTATGCTCGAGGCATTGAAGGCTCACTACAACATCAAGTTGATGGCATCCGTTGCCATTACCAAAGCACACCTCTTCATGATCGAATGCAAGAACAACAAGCATTTCGACAAGACGCTCGACGAGATTGAGCAGACAAAGGAGCAACTCGATGACCTCGGTCATGCGATTAACGATGCTTCCTACATCTCAGCCATCGTCAAGGCTACGCCTAAAGCTTTTCAATCCATTATCGACTCATCCACCAACGCCATCGACACTTACAACCTCATCAATCCAGCAGTGCCAAGAAGGCTCACCCCCACCATGTTGCTTACAGCTCTTCGTGAAGGCCATTTGAAGCATAACTTGCTGAACCTGGTAAAGAAATCCGAGCAGGCTAACTATGCTAACAACAACAGTAACAGTGGGAAAGAAGGAGGATCAGGTCGAGGCGGCAGTCGTGGTCGTGGTTGTGGACAAGGTGGCAGAGGTGGTCGAGGTCGAGGTAGTAACCAAGGCAGTGCATACAGCGAACACAAGTGTTACAATTGTGGTGGAAAAGGCCATTACTCGAAAATGTGCCCTTCACCTAAGCACGATCAAGCCAACAAGGCTATGACAGATGCGAAGGGCAAGGAGGAGGACAAAAAGAAGAAAGATGACAAACCCAAAGACACCAAACCACAGCAGCAGCAGCAACAAGCGCAGTTGGCATTCATTGAAGAAATCACCAACAAAACGGCATGGTCAGCTCAGACGGATCAGCATATCCGCATCGACGCTTTCGACTCTGGCGCTTCACTTCATCTCACACCCGAGAAGGATCGACTACTCAATGTCAGATCTTGCGATCCAGTATTGATTTGCGCCGCTAATGGTTCAACATTCCAAGCGAATCTCGAGGGAGAACTCAATCTGGTAATCCCAAATGGCAACAACCGAAGCATCATCCCACTCCGAAATGTCAAATATGCGCCAGCTATGCACTCTACTCTTATTTCTATTTTGAAATTAGATGCTGACGGTTATAAAGTTTTAATTGGCAACAACCGTCTCACTATTTCGTCACCGTCTGGCAAGTTTTTAGGATTGATCGAACGTTTCAACGATATATATGCAACCTGCTGGCATGATCATTGTGCATCACTCACTGACACAGCTTTCTCTGTGGAGAAATTATCCCTATCCGACATCCACTGGCGTCTCGGTCACATCAATTATGGTTATTTGCAGAAGATGATTAGGGACGGCAAGCTGGTTGGTATGGCATTGGATGAGACGAGGTCAGAAGAAGAAGAATGTGTACCCTGCATACTTGCGAAAATTCGGCATACTCCCATTCCCCATCAACAACAATCCAAACTTGCTACAGCATTCAGCGACCATTTTCATATGGATATTTGGGGACCAGCTAAGGTGTGCGCCAGTGGACATGGATTGTATGCACTCACTATTGTCGATGATGCCACGCGCTGGCTGCAAATGTCAGTTATGCAGCGCAAGAGCAATTCGTTTGCTCGCTATGTTGCCTGGCAAACGTTCCTCAAGACGAATTTTGGCAACACAATTAAACAACTGCAATCTGACAACGACGGCGCTTTCTTATCGAGCGAATTCAAGTCGTACCTAGAGTCAATGGGTACCGAGCAGTGCCTAACTGTCCATGACACACCACAGCAGAATGGAGTTGCCGAGTGCACACATGGGACAATTTTTAATGCCATAAGGGCAAACATGAATAATTCCGCTCTTCCTATATGGTTGTGGAGAGAGTGCCTAGGATACGTCACCTTCATTTATAATCAAACACCTAATGCCACACTCAATTATCGTTCACCTTATGAAGCACGATTTGGACAGATACCTGATCTATCTGATATCTACCAGTTTGGGCAACCTTGTGTTGTACACCTCGAGACGGCTCCTAAACTCGGCGATCGTGGCACTATGTGCAGGTGGCTAGGCCCAGATGAAAAGTCAAATGGACATCGCATCTATCATCCAACTCAGCACAAGATTTCAATCGAGCGAAACATTGTCATGCTGAAACTGCAGACTCCTGACGTTCAGGAGGAGAAAGAATGCATCGACATTGGTCCAGATAGCGAGAATGTCGAAAATCTGCGGCAACAGACAAATCTACCATCAGTACCTGATGAGCGCATACCAACTCCAGAACCAACAACTCGCCCTAAGCGAAATCAAAAACTTACGCGATGCACCAAGGGACTTGAGCTCATGGATGAAGATCCTGACGATCAGCCAGCCAAAGAAGAAGCAAATGAGGTCAATCATGTTGAAGCAATGCTAGCTTCAGGAGGAGACCCACTTGACGATCCAACGACAATCTCACAGCTTGGCAAGTGCGCCAATGGAGACTATTGGTGGTCAGCAATGCATGAGGAAGTGCACATTCTGGAGAAGCGTGGAACCTGGGAATATGCGTACCCTCCACCAAATTCAAATATCATTGAGTCGAAATTTGTCTTCAGAACCAAATGAAATGCTGATGGCTCCATCGAGAAGTACAAAGCATGACTTGTCACTAGAGGCTTTACACAGGTTGATGGCGTTGATTATTACTCGGACAACACCTTCGCCCCAGTAACCCAGCTATCATCAGTTCATTCTATTTTGTCGTACGCTGCCGCCAACAACTGGGAAATTCACCAAATCAACATTAAATTGGCATACCTGTACGGCGAACTCGAAGACGACGAAACAATCTTTATGCGCCCACCTCAGCACTATGAACTCGACGGCATTCAGCCAGGCCAGGTGCTACGACTTCGGAAAGCACTCTATGGGCTTAAGCAGGCAGGACAACATTGGTATCAAGTCCTAGTCAATACGCTCACCAATGCCAGCATGACACATTCTGATTATGACAATGCAGTCTTTTATTGACACCATCCTAATGGCGATATCAGTATCCTGTTTTCGCATGTCGATGATTTAACATTAATTTCGAATGAGACCTCTCGAATCAGGATGCTGAAGGATAAAATTGGTGTGCAAGTAGAGTACACAGATGGGGGGGAGATAAATTGGTTACTTGGCGTGGAAATCAAGTGGGATCGTACAAAGCGCACCATTATGATGCGTCAATTCTCTTATCTTGAAACTATTCTAACTCGCTACGGTTTCCAAGACGCACGCCCAACCAATACACCCATGGACCCACACTTGCAGCTCAGCATCGAGCAATGCCCAATGGCAAACAATGAAATTGCTGAAATGAGCAAACGACCCTACGCAGTGGCTGTAGGGGCCCTTCACTATGCTGCCGATGTTACTCGGCCGGATATAGCATATGCGGTCGGTCAACTTGCTAGGTACTTGCGAAACCCCAGCTTTACACATTGGACTGCTTGTAAGCACATCTACCAGTATCTACACTCAATGAAGGAAAACTGGTTAGTTTTNGGGGGGAAATGGTTATGGTTTAATTGGTTATTCGGATGCAGACGGAATGAGCATGGAAGGATGACACGCAATATCTGGATACGTCTTCAAACTATTCGGATTGGCAATCTCTTGGTCATCGAAGCGACAGACACTCGTAGTCTTGTCCACTACTGAAGCTGAATACGTCGCCCTCACTCACACTGCTCACGAGGCTATATGGTTACACACATTACTCAGTCAAGTCTTCAAACTCGAATCTTTACCTGTCGAAATCCACTGCAACAATCAGTCAGCTATTGTGCTATCAGCAGAAAACCGTTTTCATGCACGCACAAAGCATATCGACATTCAGTATCACTTCATATGTCAATGCATCGCAGATGGAAAGATTCTTGTACCCTACGTGCCTACGGACGATCAGGAGGCAGATATCTTCACTAAAGCATTACCGCCGATTAAAGTCAAACGCTTCACTGACAGACTTGGGTTGTGTGTTTGAGGAGGAGTATTAGAATAATCATGCTTATGCTGCCTTAGTAATGTTTAGTCAGCCATGTACTGTGCTCAGTCAGCACATCAGTCAGCATATCAGTCAGCATGGTTAAGTAGGATTAGTAAGGACAAATCCCTGTAGTATATAAAGCGGCTTGTATGCCCCTGTAAAGAACAAGTGTTCTACTCTCACTCCATGTGTGATCTCTCTGTGGATTATCCCAGCACTGCGTGCCTTGCTCCCATCAGATATACTGCATGTATTCTGATACTATGTAGTACAAATATAAATATATAGGCTTATGTAAGAATGTGTCAAGTATTCTAACTTCATAATTTAAATTTCTATTAAACTCCCCAATGATCGATGACACAATCATCTCACTTTACATTCTCCGTCCAAGTCCCCAATAACTGGCCCTAAACTTAAGAAAATTAGTAAGTACTCCNTTTTTTTTTCAACATCAACCATCTTGTACTTTTCTCTTCTCACTCCCACTCACCCTTCCGTTGTTGCACAGGTGGTGAAGATAAAAATGGGTGGCTCAATCACACTTATGATTGGTGTGCCTCGCTCAGGAGTATATTCAAAATCTATCTGGGGGTTTGGCTGAATTTTCTGCAGGCAGCATTCTCTATAGGCCAAAGTCTATGTGGTATGTGCTAGTAGGGGCAGTGGAAGCGCTCACCTGGGGCCTTGCACTCGATCTCACCAGTTTGTGTCAACGTTGTCAGTTCTACGATCTGCGGCACAGCGTCTTGGTCCTGGATGATGTGTGCAGCATGCTGCTCAATATGGACCAGTCATGGTCTTGCATCCAACCAAGAGGTCAATAATGGCAGTGCATCCATCCTCAATGCGTCCAGTATCTTCAACCTATCCAAATCTGAGACTGACGACTGGCCAGTCATGTCCCTGGACAGGTCAATCACGGCCGACAATGGTGCATCCATAAATGGCTGCGTCATTGCGACATGAAGGCAGCTTTGTTGTCGCTGTACTTGAAGGGTGGGGAATTGGACACGAGGTTGGTATCGCTGCTCTTGATAAAGATATGGGAAGGGTATCCTTAATTCAGGTATGTTCTTTATACACAAAGATCTCATGCTACTTTGTACTACTTACTACACTTTTACTTAGCTCGCCAACTGCCAGACCTATGTCAAGACACTGCACCATCTGCATTTGCATTACCCAACTCTTGTCCTCGTTCCTGATACCTTTTTGTCTCATGTTGACGCTTCTATGCCATCCTCTGCTAAGCATCCTTCGAGCACGACTTGATGCTGTGGAAGAATAGTACAAGCCAAAGACAAGTTCACAGCAATCAAGGACACACTTTGGGCTGTGAATAAGCTTGACTTGGACAAACATATCGCTTTGGTTAGTCACATTTCTAGCACTTGCATCTCCTACTGAACTCCGATTGTAGCTCACAACTTCGGAAGTCCAGGAATCTAATGGAGCGAAAGCTGTATCTCAGCACATTTCACAGATGTTATTTCTATGCAGTGTCGTGAAGAACATCCTGCTCGTTCGGGATGCAGTCAGAGGGTGCCACTCCCGCTTTCTCGAAGTAGTCTGTGAAGCAAGTGCTCTTCTTTCTCCAAACTACATCACAGACCTGATGACTTTCAGATGCTGTCCGATGAAAGAATAGAAAAGATTGATGGTCTCATTGCTCAAAGCCTAAATGAAGATGTAACGTCCTAGAAGGTATGCTAGCTTTTTATATGAGCTGCTAATATTTTCCGCATAGTTTAAACACCATGAATGCACATGTTTATGTAGTCAAGGTATTTACAAATGTGCATCTGCTGTGTAAAAATTCCAGATCTGATTCAGGAACTGACTTCAGTGTGGACAGTGATTAGTAGTAACTACATACATCACACAAATCCGAGAATGGTTATAAGTGTATTTGATGACTTATAAGGATATGTGATCATTGTGATGTCACATAAGTCCTTATAAGTACCTTATAAGCTAGAGTAATCATTATGGTTGTTTGTAATGCTTACAGCACAGTTATTACTGCATATAATCATGACATAATGGTTATGCCATGCTTATCATCAGATCGTAATACTTTCC
>SGPK01000626.1:0-12406 GCA_004802695.1 Phellinidium pouzarii
AGAGCACCTAACTAGTACTACTCAAATCGCTATATTGCTTCCCAGTGCGTCTGCCTTTGATCCGGGTAGATAGTCCCAATCTGCTGCAGTTCATTTAGAACAATGTAGTCCGAGGTTGCAAATCCACTGTWGCAMRCGATAGAAAAAAAAAAAAAAGGTGTGTGATAATTCGGGCATCAGCTCTCCAAAATTTGATATAGATTACATCTAAATTATCTCGCGTACCTTGACTGGCCCAGATCAGTCGATCCGTGATGACTGAGTTGCAGAGCCCGTGCGTTTGCCTTGAGACTCAGGACGAGCCGGCATCCTGCGACATTCACGACCGCTGTTGCCCAACTGTGAGAGAGAGAAAAGAAATTAAGGAAAGCAGCGCTATTTCAAAATGCACGCTGTATACTCACTACTTTGCTAAGCCTTCGTATGCTGGCGAGGCTACTAGCCATGTAAACATAGAGAACATAGTTGCGACTGCCCGAAAAGATATAGAATTAAGGAAATGAGATCGAAATTGTTTTTTTTAAATTAAAACTCACTGGCGATTGCAATGAAGTATAATATCCCATCACGGTACAGAATCGACGATATAGGGTGATAAATATGGCGGCGCGCCTCTCTGATTGCCTTGAGGGTCGTAAGGAAGAAAAGAAGGCTCTCCAAAAACAAGCTCGGAAGCCACACTGTCCACAACATCGGAGAAATCTATGGAGCGCTTGTCAGCAGAAACGCCACTTCATAAAAACTGATCGCATCTGCTCTCATATTCGCGTCTCCGCGTGGTCCATGATCAAGGTAGGAAGAGTAGAGAAAAGACAAATTGGAAATAGCAGTACGAAACTGAACGCACCTCCTCGAAACAAGTGTTAAATAGGGGTTCCACCGTCAACGTGTCTGTCAATCATTTTTAAATTTAGCTTGTCGATCTAGAATTTTCCTAATCCACTGAGAATCAATTTGCGCCTCAGCGTGGTCGATTAGGTCTTCAACTTCAATTCAGACCCCGGCCCTGACGCCCACTCCCATATTCAAAAGCATATACGAGGATGGGAGAAAATGTAGGGCTAAACGGAGACAAACACATACCTTGTCCGTGCCAAAGGCCAATTCCAAGAAGACCGAGAGTGAGAATCGCATAGAGAACCCAACACGTCCATAACAGAATATCCAGGCTGCGGCGNCCCCCCGAAAAGAGCATGCACACGCATCGCAACCAAACCTGGATATGCATTCGCCTCGGAATTTAAGGGGTACAGAGGTTGAATTAAGGCGTACCGTGCATGCTCATGAAAGAGAAAACAGTCATGTACCCCTCGACCCAGATCCATATTTTGCAACTATAGGACAGCGGGTACATGAGCTTCAGAGAGCCAAATTATGTGAACTAAGTAAACGCACAACTATATTGAATTATCAGCTTGGGCTGAGAGAATGCAAGATAATTTGAACACGCTCACAAGAAGACTGGGAGGATTGGCAAGACCCAAGCGGTCTGAGCGCATCGAAGTCAGCAACATGCCCAGTAAATAACTGAGCGGACGCCGCAACATACCGTAGATATCCAGGGCTAGCACCAGTGGCCTACCAGGATAGAGGGTGAGTACTTGGAGATTAGTGGGGGGGGGGGGAAGGACGGCGAAACCAACATTATGTAGCGATTCTGCAGATGAAATCCAATTGAATGCTCCGAACGACATCGAAAGACAATATGCTCACTGCAAGATAGATGACCGAAATGGTGCTTGGAGGGGCTTTCCAAATAAGTTCGACCTGCATTATCGTTAGATGATATTTAAATGCAAAAAGAAAGGTTTACTTCACCTCCTGGGTGAACTGGGGACATATCAGCGAGTATCAAAAGACATGGAAGGGTAGAGGCGCACAGTTAACAAGTAATCATACAACAGAAAAGAACATCCGGAAAGCGTCATATACCTAGTTGAAATTCATTGAGCATGAGATTTGACGAGAACAAGAAATACACATACTGGCTCGCTCGCACGATTGGGACAGCATACTCGAGCGCCTGCAGTGCGTCCTGCGTTGTGGACATTACGAACTCCAGAGTACGATGATCGTGCAGTATATGCACTCCGGCGCGTGCGGAGTGTCACGAAGAAGGGGGTATAATAGAAAAGTAGGGACAAGGAACGGACGGAGGTTCTACACAGTTTTATGTTTGCGAGAAAAAAAAAATAATACAAATAGAAATAGGTAGTAATCTGTCGGAGACGCAAGTTCACGAGGACCGGATACGGCAGTGCTGTTCATATAATCTTGGAGTAAATCTGCCTATAGCCTGCGGGAAACAGTAGTAATAGTAATAGGTGATTCGCAACTTTTACGCCGAAGCTTTGGGAAATTGGAACAGGAACAGCGAAAGACCTTAAAAACCCGTTGGCTCAACGGGAGTAAAAATTTCGTCCAGCACTGATGAGTGTACTTGCACTGCCCGGCGCACTCGTGCTGCACGCTGCACTGCGCAGAGTCGGAGCCACGGAACNAAAAAAAAACNAAAAAAAACTTCACAGACGAGATAGCCCGAAGTTTGCGATCCGTTTCACAGGTTTTTCTAGACAGTGTTCAAAACTCAGTTGTGAGAAATAATGCCAGGATACTGGTGATGCGCTGTAGAAAGAAGCCATCGGTGCTTTCTTGTCCCCAGGAAATGGAGTGATTGCGTCTAGAGGACGTCCAGCGCCAGCTGCATGCTTAGACAGAACTAAAGCTCTCAAGATCAAACCAGACATCAGAGCATTTGAGATGTCTACTGAACCAGGCGTGCTTGAATACCGAGACTCCAGCCTGAGGGTCAAGTTGCCAGTGGTTTGAGGAAGAAAGGCTGCGCGCGTGCACTGCAGTCAGTCACAGGTCTCACAGCAGACTGCTCGTCGCTGCCAGCGTCAACGTCGACTTCGATTCCGCCAATGTCTGCGATGACCAATGCAAGATTACTCGAGCTGCATCCACTTTTCGAAAATTTGAGAAATTACAAGAGGAAGTAAATACGACAGCGATCGTCGAGGGTTCAAGCCACGAGAGCAGGAGTACATGCATGATGCAGCATCTTCCATCCGGTCTGCATCTCGAACACCTCGCATTTGAGGTCTCAATGCTTCTCAGNAAAAAAAGAATGTATGTTTTCTCTTTCTTGAGCTCGAAGACGCACTTTCTGTGCTTGTCACGAAGCAGAAAGCCTTGGTGTTTAGACAGCAAATGGACGGTATGCATGAGAAAATCTCAACCTTGGATATGTTTCGGAAGTGAACAAGTTCTTTTTTTTTTCGTCCTATATACCGCTTTATTGTGCAATTGTACTTTCAATTCATCCGAAAGCCAGAGTCTCTGAGTGTCGTGTCTGGAAATCATTGTTATAATTTATATCATTTCGCAAGTAAAAGTCAGAGACTCGGGGCGAAAGGGCGAAATGCGCGTCGACGCGCAGGGTGGCAGTGCAGCACCGACGACCAGACGTTCACCGCGTATCGGCGCCGACGAGCAAGTCTCATGAGTTCGCGGCCGCCGCCAAAGAAACCCTCTGGAGGACGACCCATTCGGCGGCTATTCTCAAAAGAGTCGCTATCCTCGCTTGCCTCGAGGGCGAATGATTCCATCACCGGGCGCAGCTCGTCTGGCGAGGGTGTCGACGAGTCTAGGAGTCGCATTGCAACACGACATCCCTCTCTGGCACCCCTTGGGGAGCTACACGATGACGGTGAAGGGGTTGAAGCCAAGCCATGGACGGAAAAGGATCTTGTATTGTCGCCGATACCGACCAAGGAGTACGATGCCTTTGACGAGTCCCCGAACTCGAGCTCAGGCCTTTCGACCCCATATCCTCTGAAGCCTTCGAAGCCTTCTGCATCGTCCTATTTCTCAAACATCCCCCCTTCAAAACAGAGTAAGCTGTCTCTAGACTCTGTTCCCTCTCGCGGCTCCGCATCCTCTCCGCCGCCTCTAGCATCTCCATCTAAAGCTCGCTGGGACCAGCTGCGACACCATGTTCTCCCAGCTCCAGCTAGGCCAGCCTCACCCAACCCGAGTTTCACGTCATTCTCGCAAATGAGCCTGCCTTTGCAGGCTGCTGCGCCGCGTCCGTCTCGGCTCGCTGCGCGCTTCGGCTTCCGGCAGGTCGTGGTCGAGGCGCGCGAGGCTGCTGCCATCAGCGATGACCTGACGCGCAAGTTCTTCGAAGATACGCAAAGAGCGTGCTGGTATGCACACTTTGGTGATACCAGGCCATCTAAGCCGGAGCGCGAGGCATCACAACATACGCTCGGGTCTACGCTCGGGTCTACGCTTCATCTTCCGTTTATGTCGTCTGCCTCGCTCCCGCTCTCCGGTCATGCGAGCTCGAACAACCTATCGGCACCGGCTTCGTCAAGGCAGGGCTCGCGTGGGGCAGCACCTATCACTAACACACCATCGCAACCAACATCGCGCATGGGTGCCCTCGCAAATCTACAGTCCGTACTTATCGGCTATTCCTCTGCGTCGATACGACAAGAAATGGCATATATGTTCTTGCCGTATGAGAAGGATGTACTATCTGTTTTGCTCATTGCTTTTCTGAGTCAGAGCACAGGCCATATCGCTGAAGACGAGAGACGCCTTTCGTTAGAGATATTCGAAACAGTAATCCGGACCTGGAAAGCAGCGAAAATTGAAGTGTGTGTTCATTACGAATGATATACAGAATGTCTTGACTGACGTGTCTCTAGGGAGAAATTGAACGATGCTTGTGGTGCTGCAAAGCAGCCACAATGCCCTCTTCGCCTCTACGATCTCGGCTTTTACTTTCGCTAAATTCTCTCCTAACTTCGACGGAGCTTTTGTTCACCTCAACCGCCGCAGTTCGGACAGTCTTGCCAATCCTTGCATTACTTACATCGCATCTTGGCACTGACATGTCTGGAACTAATGATTACAATGCTAATGATCTCGCGCTCGTGCACGATCTGATTGCGAAGATAATTGCTGGAGAGTGTGGAAGCCCTGGTATAGATGAACTTGAGCAAACGTACCAGGCGCTGTCGTTGAAAACGGACAAAGAATATGACTTGAGACAAGGCTTGTGTATCGAGGCACTAGTGAGATGTATTGAGTTTGCGTCGCGGGGTCTGAAAGGATATTTGCTACGTGTCATCGAGGTGAGCCTACTTGCCGATACTATGCTTGCATGGCTTTCATGATCACGGGCCTTATACTTATTTCAATCATCTAGAAGCATTGGGTTCCACTCGATCATGCAGGTCCGCCGACACCTCTTCGCACGAAGATCCACTCGAACAAGATATCTATCTTTCTCCGTTCAATCATTAGTATGATCCATGAATCACTAAATACTTCTAATACCTCGGCTCTCACCTCCTCTGACATCAATTTGATTGCGTGGATGCTAAGTACGCGTGTTCTGCCAGAACTAGATAGTCTGCAGGCCTCCAATGATGCTTTGCGCTCTATCAAGGGCCTAGCAGTAAAAGTTGCTTTGGCTTTGATCAGTATCGAGGCTGATTTGAGCAATAAAAATGACGAGGACGCCTTCGCAGACCCGAAGATTTCAGAAACACAAAAACTCGTTTTCGGATGGCTTGACGATACTTCCTCTTCGGTATGGCGCGAGTGTCTTCAGACTGAACTTAAGAATCTTGTGAGCTTTTCATGTCTTAAAAGCATTTTTATGGCGATGCTAAATATGTGCGACGCTAGGCGACGAGCGCTGAATGGGCTATTGTAATTCACATTGCACGTAATTTAATCCCTCTTCCCCCGGAGCACAGTCGGAAGACTGTCGTGGGGTTGATGATCCCACAGTTTCAAGATGTCAGTATATATATATATATTTAGGAAAGTGCTTCTCTGAACTAACTTGACTTTCAAAGCGTATGATATGCGACCCGCCGCCATATCCCTGCGAGCCTTTTGCGCGATTGCTAGCCTCTTTCGCAGCCGTCTGTCCGCAGATATTCTATAAGCCTTTGTTCTTGTGCGCTGCGTCTGCAAAAGAAGAGATGGTAGCACAACAGCTCGCTGTACTCATCACCCTGGGACGCTACATGCCTTCGTTCTGGACTACCGATGCAGAGATGGTGAGCGTTGCTCTCATGAGCGATCCGGGTGGCAAGATAAAAGAAGAGCGAGCGCCGATGTGGGCAAAGTTGCGACTCGGCCAAACAATTGTGCTGCTGGAGCTTCTAGGGAAGATGAGGAGTATAAGGGAAGAATATACGGCAAAGCAGGATACGGGAATGGTAGGATATAAGATTCCTGATATATTATTTGCCTATCTCTAAATTGACTATAATTTCAGGCATCGAACATATTCTTCGCAAAAGTTGTGAAATTCGCGGGTGCTCTGGAGAGTCGATTGGCAATCTTGATTGATGCTAAGGTCTGTATTGCTCATATTTAATAATTTGTTTGGTAATTAATTATTGGACTGTCAGGAGCAAACAGTACTCTTATCATTGTCCCAACGCATACTGTTCTCATCGTTATTCCTCGAAATTAGGCTGATCACCCGAACGTTAAAATTGTAAGTACGTCTGAATATTCCCTGGTGTCTTCTGTTTTGTAGGATGTCTAAATTACAATTAGATCCCCTTGGATCCCGCGGATCATCTCCTGGACAATTCAGCACGATGTTCAATCGGAGGCTAATGCATCCGCTCTTCATCCAATTACTGACGACCTCATGGAAGAAGTCGAAGAAATATGGGAGAAGCTCAAGCTAGTCTACATGCTTTGCAAAATAAGTATGAAGCCTGCGAACCAGGTAACACTATCTCGCATGGGCTTATGAGCATTCTCGCTGACAATGCGATTAGCGCAGAAACACCACTATTTTATCTCCTAGATTGGATAAGTCGTCCTTAGGGGACTGTGAAGACTCACGAGAAGCATTGATCGATCTTCGCCTAAAGATGCTAGAATCTGTACCGACTAACCCAATCTGCACATTCCTTGAAGTATTGGTTGCCATGTGCGGAGCGCTGAAACACGAGGACCTCGTTCGCTTGGGTCCTTTCGTATGGGACCAATGTTTAGACCTCAAAGAAGCTAAGGCCTCGATTCATGTAAGTATCGTGTTCAGTGTCCCTTATTGATTGATTTACTAATAACATTTTATAGGCTTGTTTCATATGTATGCAATGTGCAGAGAAGGCTACTATTGAGTTTCAGCAGTTTTTATTTGCACGTTTTAAAAGGTGCGTATTTCTCAGCACTCTTCCAAAAAGCTATGTTGTGACTGGGTTAATTGCAGCCCCAGTGCTGAAATACGCAAGGAAACATTGTACCGATTTAGCATACTGACGGGCTGGCGTTTTCAGCTGTTATCTGCGACATACATAACTGACAGGGCATTTCGGCGGCCTTTTAAGCTCGCCAGGCCTCCATTGACCTTTGTTGCGACGGATGTGGGCGATAGCAAATATGTGGCAATCGATGAGTATGAAGAAACAGCTGGAGGACAAGGTCCTTCGCTTCCTATGGATCTACGACGGCGCTTGAATGAGATAGGCTGGGATGAAGAAGACAAGCCTCAGGGTGACCATAAACTGGAATGGCTGCGGATGCCTATGTCTCTGCTTGCTAGTAGTCAGCTTGACCAGATCTCGACGTCCGTTCCGATAGCAGAGGACGGTCAATTGTCCGATAGAAGTCTGAGTCCTGCTGTCAGTCCAACGAGCACACCCTCAAAATCACCTTCGTCAGAAGGGCGACTGCTCAGACGTAATTCTTCAACTGGAAGTCAACACGGCCTAAAGCGTAGACCAGTCTTCGTCCAGCCTCTGGTTGCTACATTCCTGCCTTTAGCGAAGCTAGCTACGGACAACGACTTCCTAGTTGCATCCTTAGCTCGTGATCTGCTAATTGACTATATGCGTGACGACCCTGCCGTCCTCTGCAGGCCAGTGGTAGAAATCCTCTCAGGTGATGCTGAGTCAATCGACAATGCCATTAGCACCCTACGAACTTTCCTACACCTTCATAGAGTTCTACCGCCGAGATTGACCCATCATGCCTTTAACCACTTAGCTGGGTTCCTAAAGCTCCTCGCCAAAGAATCTAATAGCCCAGACTCTCTCCGTGACTTGGCATATACTGTACCCATACTCGCCAAGTTTGCTCCACAAGTGAGTGATATGTCAGTTCGGGCAATTCGACGAGCCAAGATCGAACTGTTCTTGTTTCCTTCTGGGATGCTCTACTTCCCGGAGTCTGCACCCTCTATGCCTATGTTCCCGAAGGGTCCTGATTTTATGGCGAATCCCTTCGACGACACCCCCTCGAGTTCCGTTTATATGACGATGATACGGATGTCCCAGAACCTTCTGTTTGTCGATATTCTGAAACGCAGTCCTCATGATGTTCTCGTTATTCGAAAGAGTTGGACACCACTAGTGTTACCTGCTGTTTCAGACGACATTGACTCTAGCAGTCTTCTTCCTCGGCACTCGGCAAAAAGACTCATACCAGAAAACAGTAGAACTGATTTTAGGCTGTCTTTGTCATTCTCAAGAAGCCATTTGATTTTTGTGGCACAGGTATTCCGATGCATGACAAGACATCTTAATGATCGAGCCGAATTAGCCAACTTCTTGGACGGTGTCAATCGCATTCTTGTCCGCCATGGAGATGACATAGGAATAGTTTCGCATGCACTGATCGGTGAGTGGATCTCGTTATGTGTCTTTGGTTACAAGCTGAAGATTTTATTCTAGTATATATGATAGCAAGTACTCGCTTCCGGCGGTTGATGTCTTCTGGGACTGGGTTCACAANTTTTTTTACCCGTTCTGTTCAAAATCTACTGTGAAGCTGAAGGAGATGTGGGGGTTCGAGAAGCCATAGAATATGCTGTTCATCGCTTTTTCGCGGTGCACGAGGAAGTTTTTGTTTACCAGGCCCTGCAAGTTGTCTCTAGCATTGTATCGCAACCTACTGTCGATGGCGACTGGATTGCCGACAACACATTCCACCTTCTGTCTACTTTGAAGTCAAACCCTTTGACCCAAGACGCTGCAGGCATACGTGATGCTAATAAAACCCAGGAAGAGGAGACCGCGTTGGCTATCACAGCAGACGAGAGACCACAGATGTTTTTGGCATCTCTTCGGAAGGACGGAAAGGCAGGCACAGAAAAATTGCAGAGCTCTCTTTCTGCAGAATTTTTTGAAAGCAGACGCTTCCAACCAGATAATATCATTCGAATGCTATTAACAGTCATCGCACACGATCCAACTGTCCGCAGAGCAGAGCACTTTTTGCGGCTTTTCCGTTTTCTCGCTCCCCACCTGTACAACGCTTCCAGTTCGGCTCGGGTCGTCCTTCGTGACGGTATCGATGCCCTGTGCACGATCGTCACTTCCAAGGTGGCGGCGAAGGCAAAGGCGTCAGAATCTTCGCAGAAGGTAGGCAATGATGATAAACAACTTCCCTCTGCGGATGGCGACCCATCTAATAGACTTTTTGGGAATTCAACTTTACCCTGCGACTTGCAAGCGATGCGTTCTGATTATCTTCTACTATTCGTGTCTTACGTGAAAGCCGGTGGAGCACACCGTGCGACATCGTTGCAGAAATCGCTCGATCTTGCGAAGTTGATTTTGAAAGACTCGTCTACATCTGCCATGGCAGTTGAACCAGTTCGACTGTTCATTGATCAGCTCGCAGAGACTTTGATTATTCGACAAGACCCGAAATATGCCGTTTCTATCCTGAAGGAGCTTGCACCGATAATAGGCGCTTACGGCAGCATCTTAGACCTGACTGGCATGCTGAAAGGCCTCATCACTTTGTCTACCCAGTCAAATTTTGCCAATGATCCCAAGTTCACGGACATCGTCGTTACGCAAATATGTTCATCCGCGTTGGAGGTCTGCGAAATGGCAGCTCAAGAAAATATTCTTTCCACTCTCAAGTTCCGCCGTACATTGATTGAGCTGCTCGCGCAATCTGTCTCTCTCCTTAAATCAGATATCATTACAGAGTTAGAGAAAAGAGACCCCTCTCCCGCCTTCTTGTCCGGCATAGTGCTCCCGTTCATATTTCAGCTACGTACCACCGCCGAGCTGGCCACGGAGACACAATGGACTGACAGCTGGCGACAGGATGCTCATGCAAGAGCCTGGGTGCGACTTCTTTCGTATGCTATGGCTGCTTTCCAAAATCAGTCAGGAATGGGCCTGAATTCGTCGCGCGGGTCTATCAGCCGATCTTCTTCGTTCACTTCTGAATCTGCTTTGGATGCAGATGCAGATACCTTTCGATCGACCTCGAGGAAAGCGAGGCGTCGTCCTTCTGGTCAGAATAATGTTCTTTTATCTGTGCGTCTTGCGATGGCCTTTGTTGTGCTCAAAGCCGTCGTCCTACGTGGGGAAGACGATATCTCATCCATTTTCTCTGGAGCATGGGCTCGACTTGGTGCGTTGTTACGATCTATGCTGCGGGATGGAAACGCGCTGTTTGCCCTGCGTGGTAGTTTGTCTCCAAACGCATCGCCTCTGTCGTCTCCTATTGCCAGTACTTCATTTACCGAGCTTATCGACAAATCGAATGAAAACCAGAAGCATAGACGCACATCGTCCGCAACATTAAATTCACATCTCTCTGCTCCTTTTTCTGGTTCTGGAGGTCGATCTTCTCGTCCGTCCTCCCCTTCAAACCCCCCATCTTGTCGCAATAGTACCCAGGCATTCCCTTGCCCTCGCGTCGTGGACTACCTCACATGGTCGCTATTGGAATTTGTTTGCTTGCGCCGCTCTCCACTTTCGATCCAACTTCGCACATTCATGCATGAGAAAGTGTTGCATCTCCATGATGCGCTTCAAGCAAGCGACCCTGTTTCAGGCAATGCCAGCTTTACATTTTATTGGAGACCACGAAGTTTGCGGCCGCTTAGCACAGTTTACTCAAAACCACGCTTCAGTAGGACGGGCTCAGCGACACCGACACCAGAGGCATCGCCTCTTCTGGGGCCTTCTGACCCTAATATTTCATTCGCGGGGAATCTCTCAAGTATCTACGATGTATCTAGCCTGTCAGCAGATTCTAGCACATTGACACCTCTGAGGCCGAAGGGAAGGAGGCCCATTATCCATCTAGGTACCAACGCTGCGCCTACAAAATCGCTCTTGTCGCCGGCGTTTATACCTACATCGACGTCGATTGGCCAGTTTCCGCCCTCCGAATCCACCGAGGATGTCGAGCAGAATGGCATAGTCTTGGATGCGCGGCAAGCATTAACGCTGGCAACGCTCCGCTCGCCGACCCTTGTAAAGAACACATACGATCGCGTGCGCAATGTGCAGAAGTGTATGGGCTATCGTACATTCCTCCCTGTTCCCAAATCCCTCTCCAGATCCGAACATGTTTACAGATACAATACAGCACCTGGTAAACCAGGGAGTATGTCTGCTAGTGTCAGTCCACGCGCGAGCGCGCACTTCGTCTCAGATCCGGAGCCAGATCCGGAGCCGTGTGTTTGGACGAAACGGCGCGCGGCGGAGCTGCTAATGGCTGAGGCGCAGGAGCTTATGCGTGCTTGGCAGGCGGAATCAGCATTTGCGGCGTCTGGCTCAGATGCAGGACATGGGGACATGACTCTGAATGCAGCGACGAGTATGGGGAGCGACGTTGATGCTACATTTGTCTCTGATGCAGATGCCTTAACTTAGCTTCCAAGTTTTTATTTACTGCTTAATTATGCTGTTTGCTTTGGTTTTTGGTTTTGTTGTAACATTCAGGATATAGAGGATGATCGGCGGTGCCTGATCGACGGACGGATTATCAGCGTAGGCGACCGCCTACGAGTACGACTCAGTTAAAATATTTCTTCTCAACTCTGCATTTCAAGTAATACTCAACTCTAGTATTGCAGGTTTAGGCAACCCGAAGGCTCGTGTAAAAATTCACATTTGCGAAGCTTACCTATGCCCGGCAGTACGTCGGATCGAGTATCAAATAGAATAGCCGGAGCCTTCTCTTAGGCTGCGCTGATGGTCTGGCCCTGGGATGCAGCGCTCGTTAATTGTTCCGTTCTCGTTCTTTCTTAGGGCAATACTCGCAACCCCAGCACTAGTGCTCGACGAACATGCCCCATCTCAGAAGTCCATATCCCCCAGTTCCGTCGCTCCCGCCGCTCAACTATCACACGCTCGTATTCGAGAGGCCTCCTGGCAATGCCATTCTCCGTGACTTCATTGTCCATATCGACGGTGTCACTGGCGAGCAGCGGACGTACGTCCAGTTTGTCGAGCGCGTCAGAGACTGCGCAACGGCATTGGCAGCTCCGTTAGAGCAAGGTGGTTTGGCCGTGCGTTATGACAGCATCGAGCAGGAAGTCGTCGTGCTTTTCTCACCAAACTCCATGGTAAGCTCTCTGGAAGCATTGAGCCCCCCCCCC
>SGPK01000627.1:0-12401 GCA_004802695.1 Phellinidium pouzarii
TTTTAACGGGAACCCACCCTTATGCGTCACTGCTCGCCCGGGCTGACCGTGAAATGCAATTGCTCATAGCTTATGAGGATGATCAGACGCCAGCAGATCATCTCCCTGAAGGACACAATGTAACAGCGGAGCAAAAGAATTTGATGGATAAATGCTTTGAATTCTTCCCGGAGGATCGACCAACTGTGCAGGAGTTGATTAAGGCTCTGAGAAAGTTGATTCCCGTGTCTATCAGCTCTGTTAAACGCCCTTAGTGGACAGCGCTCACTGCTTTTCTAGGATCATACTCGAGCCCATCTGTTTCAATGATCGAGGATCTTGACACTTCTGATGCTATACTACTTACTCGTTATGTTAAGTGATAATTATTTGTAGACAAGATTTCTATTTGTAGACAAGATGTGCGCAATTCGAAATTTACGGGCCTAAGTGCACAAATTACGACAAAGGAAATGCATAACAAGGTGACTAAGCAGCAATGTCAGATAATTGTGTGTATACATCCTCAGACAATTCCAATCAGAGAAACTACTTTCTTGCTAATTCTGAGAGGTGCTGTGATGATTGATCGTACAACGTACATGCCCTTACGTGCTAAGGCAAAAGTATCGTCATAGAATCGCGAGAGTCCGGTCTCGTCTCGCTCCTGAAGCCTCCAACGAAGAGCGGGGCCCCACCTTGGCAAAGAGAGCGACTTGAATTGAGTGAATGCCTCTGAAGCAGTTGGTCGTGCTTTTGGATCTTTCTGTGTCATCGCATCGACCAAAGGCCGCAAAAATTCTAGGTTCTTGTATTTCTACCAGCATGATCGCAATCAGTGAGTTGTTTAGATCATAATTCAGCTATGCACATACTCTTAGGAAATTGTTACGATAAACGTTACCAAGGATGAAAATATTGACTGGAGGTGCATCATATAGGACAGGGACAGACAGCTCGGGAACGTCCTGGTTTGGGGCCTCTCGTTCGAGAACAAAGCAGTTTCCATCGTCATTGAGAAACATTGATAAACCGAAATCAACAAAATAATATTTTACTGAACGAGAGTCTATGCGCCGGTGACTTTTGGCGTCATCAATTCCTTTTTTGTTTCGCTCCTGCATAGATGGATGAACATCTTCAGGGTAAAGAGATGAAGCATCCATCATGATGTTTTCTGAGAGAAAATCCCTGTAGAGTAATGGGTAAGTTCCTGTACTACGAAAAGTTGATTTCTACTCACAGATGTACCACTTTTTCCTGGTGCATGTATTCAATGCCCTATGTCACGTCATGCAAAGTTAAGATGGATGAAGTCTGAATCATCATTTCTCAAGTCTCACCTCTAATGTCTGTTTAATGAAGTCGACAACTTCTCTGACAGCATAAAAAGGTGGGTCATTGAAGCGTCTAAGTAAAGGCATAACCAGGAACACAGTGGTTTCGAGGATCTGATGTCTTTTCAGGAACACACAAATGACGACTTACTGTGTCTTCGTGTTTTCTCCCATTCTTGATGGTGACTCCAGCACCATCCGAGAGCCTAATGGCATATATCACCGATTCCATCTACACATAAAGGACATTCAGAAAAGAAAAGAATAAATGAAAACGAATATCACGAACATTATGAGTGGTTAGGTCTTTACCCAGCCATGAAAGTTTCCAGTGTGGACGAGATGTAGGGGGCAGTTGATATTCATGGTCTAAGAGCAGCTGATAGCAGTCCCTCCATCAGGAAAAATTTCAATGTCTATATAGCACTAGATAGTTTGCATAGTTCCATAGTTGCCTTCGTTAGTCCCCTTTTAGTGAGACTATATAGTTGCATGCCAGATCTATACAGTACTATACAGTACTATACATACTATATAGGGTACACTATACAGTCTAATATAGTTTCCATAGTTTCAAATGGAAATTCTAAAACTATTAATCATGCATATATGCACATTCTACACTATATATGTTTCATCATCAAGTAATCAAGCAACTACACAATACAGAATATGTACTTATGTACATAGTATTACTTGTCATATCCAAGTCATTTCATATCTAATTTGAGGTGTGGGAAGATACCGCCACTCCATTTTTGAGTTTTGGTCAGTGGGCAGGTTTTCACTTTTTGGCTATTACTTGGATTATTTTACATTCCTATGGTGCAATTGAATTTATTGTGTCCATATACCTAAGATCAGTGCAATTACTCATGAATTCCATGCATATATGCATCAGTAGGATCATCTCTTTCCCAAGATGTAATGCACTATACTAGCTCCCTGCATTACTATAGAAATTATGTGGTCTATATAGACCACATAGACTCATTAGGTTCCATAGGTGTTGGTGGGGACTATGGAGTACTATGGAGTACTATACAAACTCATCACTTCTAGTATAGTAAATGTTTTTCCTGATGTCCACCAGAGTTTTAGATTGTCCAGAATGTAAATAACATTAGCAGTATTATTGTCAAACTGTGCCAGTTCTTGATCTTTTTGAGCAGAAGGAATGCTTTCTGACATTGTCTGCAATGAAGGCAACTATGTGTGCAGAGGATAGTCTTTACAAGTGCAGAGAAGTACTTGTGTGGCAACTATGTAACTTGGTAGCAACGTGTACATAATTGCTGTCGCAGTGCAATTAGGGCTCTGCATCATACCGTAGGTGACTTTTAAAGTACAAAGTAAAGTAATGAACTGTATTGTAGCCAAACCATTAGATATGGCTGTAAATATGGATTATGGAAATGGTGTATGTGCAGTGCAAAGTTACTGCATTGGGAGTTAATACAAAGTACGTAAAAGAGTATATGGCAATACTGTAACCCCAAACTTACTTTTACAGCTGTTTGTAAAATAAGTATTGGCACATGGCATGATCATGTGACATTTTGCACCTCATCAGGAAAATCTCAAAATCCCATAGCAATGTGATGATTTTTGTAGCCTTATATAGCACAAAGTGGGGATCACCAATTTACATAGCATTCCATAGCATTCCATAGCACTCCATAGGCATTTCAATGCACTATATAACACTACATAAATTACCATTGTCTCTAAAGTGCACTCCATAGCTTTCATGTACTGCATAGTGCAATATACAGTAGGTTGTAGTATTGGCTATGTAGTACAAATATAAATATATAGGCTTATGTAAGGATGTGTCAAGTATTCTAACCAGATGTACTTCATAATTTAAATTTCTATTAAACTCCCCAATGATTGATGACACAATCATCTCACTTTACTGTTAGAAGTCATTTGTTGATCATGCCGATCTTTTGATTTTCTTTCCTTTTTAGTCTTATTACCAACCCATTTTCCTTTTTGTATTGATCTCCATTCCTCCCCACTCCCCATCATTAATAATGACTCACACAGACACATGATCATCCCCTTATAGTAGTACCTTCACATGAACCCATGCCATATAAATAGCTGAGCTGAACACCTGTCGTTCCCTGTTCTTCTCTTCTACTTACCTTCATGTTGTCTTAGGTACTATTGTATTTGTTACTTATTGATCAATCTACTTACCTTTGTGTCGTCTTAGTGTTAAGCGCATCTTGAGCATAGTATCTCTGAGCCTCTTCTCAGTTGCTAGATCCTCTTGACCGCTAGTCAGCACCAACCCAACCATAAGGAGGCCTGCCTGAGTTATTCCCAGCCGCTGGCTAATATAAGAGAAGAACCTCTCTTCCATCAGGACCATTGTTCACTCTGTATCAAGTGGACGTCTCTCCTTCACATCGTTGACTAGAATAATTCTCAACAGTCTTTGCTGCATAAACTCTTATCTTTTCACATCAACTTGCCATTCAGATCAGCATACAATTTGGATGTCCCTTATCTTCACTGCCATCATCACCTTACTCACATCCATTGCCATCTCAACCGTTTATCTTGGATTTTGGGTATTTGTTCACTGTCGATACTGGCGCACACCACCAATAACTGACACCAAACGTGGTATTGAGCTCACTACATTCTCTCCACCATCTGTTCAATCTCCACCTCGCATTCTAATTTGCCACCATAAGTTCACCATTTTGACCTGACTCTAACACCTGCTCTTTCCTATTTGACACCTACTGGGACACTCCATCCCCTACTGAAACTACTGCTTCATCACCCTCATCCTCAACCGCATCCTTACCAATGGCACGTTTTACCCAGCAAGAGATGATGGACATGGTGACGGCAATAGCGCTGGCCATGCAACAAGCAGGTAACATTAATCCAGCACTGGCACCAGCCCCTCCTCCAGCTCCACCTCCTTCATCAAAAATCACCATGGCCAAACCTCAGGAATATACAGGTGGAGCAGACTATCTTGACTTCAAGCAGGAAGTCTATCTCTACATAGCAGCAAACTCTCAATCCTTTGTTGTTGATGCTGACAAGATCCTGTTCGTCCTCTCCTATCTCAAGGGAGGCCATGCAGCAACCTGGGCAGAGAACTATGTGGACTCATGAACTGTAGCAGGAATGATGACACTTATGGCAACCTTCAATGACTTCATGATGGAGTTTGCCCAAGCCTTTGATGATCCCAACCAAGCAGAGAAAGCCATGGGCAAGTTTCAAACCTTTGTGCAAGGAAAATTGACAGCCGATGAGTTCTTTGTGAGATTTGAAATCTTGCGCACCAAGGCAAAGCTCAATCAGGTGGCACATGATGCTATTGTCATTGACCAACTTAAGATGTTAGGACTGCACTATTGCTGTGGTAATAGTGTGGAACAAGTGATAGATGATAGAGTTAACCTGACTAGCTTGGCAGTTTAGAGGGGTTTACTCTTAGGTGTATTAGTTATAGTGATGATAGTTAATTGAATTAAACTGAGGCTCTAGGAGTGCTACCTTGCCCTCCTTTTATACTGTACAGAGGAGACTGTCACCTGCTCTGCTGCGCAGTGTGTCTTTACTACTTATGGCTATCTAGACTGCAGTTACTGTGCATTGCTGCACCTTGGTTGCTGCGCCCGACTGTGCTTTGTCCTTATGACTTGTGGGCCTCTTCCTAGTGGTCATCCCTTGCTGCGCACAACTGTGCTTTACTGCTGTGGCTGCTGTGCACTATAGGTCTCTTCCTTCTTTGGTCAACCTTCCTTATGTCCTAGTTGTCCTTCTTCCTTCTGTACTTCTATTTCCTCTTTAGGGAATAATGCTTTTTGCTAGAACCTTCCTGTCTGTTCCCAGCTATTCCCTCTATGTCTTCATATGGCTTCCTGTGGAGTGCCTGTGGGGTTCCACCTTGTTCGAATGTGTTTCCCTTCTAATAATGGCAATGTGGCCAAGTACCATGATTATCATTTCCATATTTGGTTTGTGGCTTGATAGCCATATTGGTTCTAGTCCTAATTGGGTTGGAACTGATTAAGTGACATTAAAGTCCCAACAATCATTAGGTAGATCCAATGATGGCTTCTGTGGATCTAGGGATGGCTTCTGTACTAACCATATATGGCATATAGTTGGGTTGTGTGGATATTTGTCTGTAATCCACAAATGGTCCTCTAGGCCTTGTGCTTCTGTGGCTGGCCCATAGTGTGATGGCGAGGCTGTCTATCTCCTGCATGACCTTCCCATCACTGGTTGTATAACCTGCTCCTCCATACTGTGTGAAGGCTATCATAGTTCTGGCATGAATGCTTGTGTTGTGGATCCTGATCATTTCCTGACTGTTGACCCTGTAGGGCATGTAGACTTCTACATAGTGCTGGGTGCACTTGTTATCTTTGTGTGGTGTATTATCGAGTGTCATCCTTATGGATACGAAGTTGAGGTAATCCTTCACATCATAGACAAATGTCTTGATTGAGTGTTCATAGGCTATAAGATGTGGTTTGTTTGGTACTCTGAATACCTTGTGTTCCATCTTCATGTCCATGTTGGTAAATACTGCCACTGCAGATGTTTCTGTTATAAGTAGTCGATATACATCCCATCCCATGTTGTATATGCATTTGCATTGGTCACACATCAGGTCTTCGTGGAACATAGGGACTATATGCTGTTGTTCCCGTTCATGTCTCCGCACAATCTCTTGTGGATTATAATTGCTGTTGAACTGTCTCTCAGTCATTTCCGTTTGGTTTCTTTGTTACTATGTGCTTGCTTTCTTAAAGCAATAATTCCTTTCTGACATATTCTTTGTGGATAAGAAGGATAAGAGCAAGTGGATGGTTACCAATAATCAATATTTGAACTCTGGGACAATAAAGAATGCATATCCATTACCACTCATATCTGAAATCATTGACAAGGTCAGGGGAGCTAAATACTTCTCCAAGCTGGACCTCCAATGGGGATACAACAATGTTCGAATCAAGGAAGGAGACAAAGAAAAAGCTGTATTTGCAACTAACTGTGGGTCATTTGAGCCATTAGTTATGACCTTTGGATTATGTTATGCACCCAGCACCTTCCAAAATATGATGAATGATATTTTATATGACCTTATCACCAAGGGAGTGGTTATTATCTACATTGACGACATCCTTATCTTCACTAAAACAATAAAAGAAAATGATGAACTGGTGGAAGAGGTTCTCAGGAGACTCCTTGAAAATGACCTATTCCTCAAACCAGAAAAGTGTGAGTTTGGGCAGACATCAGTCAAATTCTTAGGAATCAGGATAGGGAATGGGGAAATATGAATGGTGGAGGAAAAGGTTGAGGGAGTAAAGGACTGGCCAGTCCCAACAAAACTTAAGGAGGTGGAATCATTCTTGGGGTTTGCAAACTTTTATTGACGCTTTATTAAGGACTTCTCCAAAATAGTGCAACCCTTGAATCTTCTTAAGAAGAAGGACAGNNCTGGACTTGGGGAAGGGAACAGCAACAAGCTTTTGATGAACTCAAACAGCAATTCTGTGATGAACCAGTCATTGTTATTCCTGATCCAAAGAGAGAATTGCGAGTGGAAGCAGACACTTCAGACTATGCTACTGGGGCCGTATTGTCCATGAAATGTGAGGATGACAAATGGAGACCATGTGCTTACCTGTCAAAAAGTCTAAATGATGTGGAGCAAAATTATGATATCCATGACAAGGAACTCCTAGCAATTATTCGTGCTTTAGAGGCATGGAGACATCACTTAGAAGGAGCAACACATCCATTTGAAATATGGTCGGACCATCAAAATCTCCAATATTTTATGATGGCAAAGAAATTGAATAGATGACAAGTGTGGTGGTCACTATTCCTGTCCTGATTCAATTTCACTATTATCCATAAACCAGGCAGTAGTATGTCTAAGGTTGACCTTCTATCAATATGAGTAGACCATAAGGAGGGGGTAGAGGATGATAATAAAGACATTGTCCTGTTAAAACCTGAACTTTTCCACATTAATGCAACAAGACAAGGTCATGTCTTAATAAATGGAGAAGAGCAGAACCTCTTGAAATGTATCCGTAAAAGCCAAGAGTGGGATGAACCAGTTGTAAAGGTAGTAGAAGAGTTAAGGAAGACAGGATGAAAGGTCATTAAGGGGGAAGAATGGGCAGAAGAGCAGGGACTAGTCTTATATCAAGGAAAAGTGTATGTACCAAGGGACATCCAGATCAGAAGGGAAATAGTGAAACTACATCATGACTCAGCAATAGCAGGGCATCCAGGAAACTGGAAAACCTTAGAATTAGTTTCACAAATCTACTGGTGGCCAGGAATGACTAAATTTGTACAATCATATGTCAAGGCCTGTGACAAATGCTCACATCATAAGGTATTCCCAGAAAAGCCAGCTGGGAAATGTTAGGGCAACACTACACACAACAAAGGTGCACAGGTTCTAACAAGTAAAGACAACAAGGATAGAGTTTAAGATGACTTAGGAGCAATTGCACAGTGAATAGTGGATATCCTGAGAGAACTCAACTGAGGTCTCTAGGTCTGCATTGCCAGGTATTTATACATAAACATACTTGGCACACAGACCAAGCAGTGCTACTTTAGGGCTGGTCTAATCTATAGCTATCTTACTAACCAGAGCAATGAGGAATGATGGTGCCATAATGATGTGATATGGTGTCATCCCTTCTAAAACCTTCTGCTTAGTAATGATTACCTAATGCCCCTACTGACTAATGACTACCTAGGCAATGACTAATCCTTTGATTATATAATGATTATATACTGATTATGTAAGAGTGCCATAAAAATGAAATTAAGTGAAAAAACATCTATATCATAACATGCAGGACAACAGATTGAATTTGAACCTGGAGCCAAGGTTTTCTTAGATGGTCATCATATACAGACAGATTGCCCTTCAGCCAAGATGGAGGACAAATGGTTTGGTCCTTATGAGGTTGTTGAGTGAGTAGGGGCTGGAGCATACCATCTAAAACTACCATCTACATGGAAGAAGGTTCATCTGTTAAGCCAAAGGCTGTACTGGTGACAAGGTAACAAGTAAGAGCAGAGTGACAAGTAAGCAGAGAGCCAAGTTAGGGCCTGAGAGGATTGACTGGTACTGATGAGGCTCAATGAGCACACTGGTGGACTAGGTGACAAGGTGTTTGGCTATGAGAACAAAGAGCTCAAGCTTAGGGCTTTAGGGCTCTGAGTACATGCCTTATATACTACTAGTACATAGGGGTAGAAGGGGATGGAAAGTGATGGAAAGGATGACTGAGCAAAGGATGAGCATCAGTCAGCATAGAAGGGTATGGAACTTGGTGGAACAAGTGATCAGGTGATACAGGGGTTACTGTTGAAGTAAGCAAGTGATGAGATAGATAGATAAGCGGAGTGATGTGACGAGATAGAGTAAGGAAATTGTAACATCATCCAGTTTTCAATGTGGTTTTACTCAAACCAGCAAACAAACTAGTCTTTGAGTCACAATGAGCACCTCCACCACCACCTCCAGTAGTCCTAGACAATGAGGAGGAATATGAAGTAGATGAGATTCTAGACTCCCACATTCACAGAGGCAAACTCCAATATTTGGTGAAATGGACTGGATATATGGACCCAACTTGGCAACTGGAGCGAGATGTGACNAAAAAATGCAGCAGAAGCGGTAGAAATTTTCTACCAACTACACCCTGGAGCTCCTCACCAACTTCAAATTCCTCATTGACATCTTCATGCCATCTTTGAGAATATGGAACCAGAGCGGTCAAACAGTTGGTCAGGACACCCAACCTTGAAGGGGGGGTAATGTTAGAAGTCATTTGTCAATCCTGCCGATCTTTTTTGATTTTCCTTCTTTTTTAGTCTTATTACCAACCCATTTTCCTTTTTGTATTGATCTCCATTCCTCCCCACTCCCCATCATTAATAATGACTCACACAGACACATGATCATCCCCTTATAGTAGTACCTTCACATGAACCCATGCCATATAAATAGCTGAGCTGAACACCTGTTGTTCCCTGTTCTTCTCTTCTACTTACCTTCATGTCATCTTAGTGTTAAGTGTGTCTTGAGCATAGTATCTCTGAGCCTCCTCTCAGTTGCTAGATCCTCTTGACCGCTAGTCAGCACCTGTTCGACCATAAGGAGGCCCGCCTGAGTTATTCCCAGCTGCTGCCTAACACCATTGGGCTGGGTGTGTTATGATATAGACATTTTTTCATTTTAATTTCGCTTTCATGACACTCTTACATAATCATTATATAATAAGAGGATTAGTCATTGCTTAGGTAGTCATTAGTCAGTAGGGCCATTAGGTAATCATTACTAAGTGGAAGGTTCTAGAAGGGGTTACATCATCATTCCCCATCACTCCAGTTAGTAGGATAGCCATAGATTAGACCACCCCTAAAGTAGCACTGCTTGGTCTGTGCGCCAAGAATGTTTGTGTATAAATACCTGGCAATATAGACCTAGAGACCTCAGTTGAGTTCTCTCAGGATATCCACTACTCACTGTGTGATTACTCCTAAGTCATCTTGACCTCTCCCTGTTAAGCCAAAGGCTGTAACAGTGACGAGGTAACGAGTAAGAGCAGAGTGACGAGTAAGCTGAGAGCCGAGTTAGGGCCTGAGAGGATCGATTGGTACTGGTGAGGCTCAATGAGCACACTGGTGGACTAGGTGACAAGGTGTTTGGCTATGAGAACGAAGAGCTCAAGCTTGGGGCTTAGGGCTCTGAGTACATGCCTTATATACTACTTAGTACATAGGGGTGGAAAGTGATGGAAAGTGATGGAAAGGATGACTGAGCAAAGGATGAGCATCAGTCAGCATAGAAGGGTATGGAACTTGGTGGAACAAGTGATCAGGTGATACAGGGGTTACTGTTGAAGTAAGCAGATGATGAGATGAGATGGATAGATAAGCGGAGTGATGTGACGAGATAAAGTAAGGAAATTGTAACATTGCCTCCCTTTCAAGGATCAGCAATTCTCTGTAATTGTTAAAACACAAAATAAAAGAAGAGAAAANGGGGGGGCAACCATTTACTGGTGCAGAAGGACGGATAGGAATGATGGGCATCATGAAAAGATAGTAAGAAAACGCACTGGTAGTTTAGTGTCATTGCAGACAAGTATAGTTTTAGGTCAATTTCGGACCAGGTTCCGACATGTTTCAGTCAGATGGGTAGGGGCAGGTAAATTGGTTGTGCCCAATGTCACCACAAAGGATGCATATCACTGGCCTTGGGGAGATCTGAATGGTGTGTCGTCCAAAGGGAAGTGCCTGAGTATCCTGATCAGCAGATCCATGTCCATGGTTGGATGATTGTGACGAAGTGGGAGAAGTTTGGATGGTGGTCTCTGATACTTCAATAAATTGGTCCTCTGAGTCATCAATGATGGGGATAGGATTTTCTGGTGAACCAGATGGATGTGTCTCCAGGTTGGGGATAGCAATAGGAGGAGGAGAACTGTCCGAGCTGATGTCAGTGGGGATGTCCTCGAAGAATTGAGAAAGAATGTCAGCTGCTCCATGGCATAGTGCCGCATTGAGAAAGAATCGGCTTTGGTCATTGTGGAGATGCTCCAATCGATGATTTTGGGCCATCATTGAACAGAAAGCTCGGAGGCTGGCAGAGTGAGTATCAATAATATTTGCGAGGATTCGCCTTTGTTGACGGAGCACATGGATGTTGAACTGTAAGGTATCATGGATGTACAGGGGTATTTGGATGGCCTGGTTTTTGGGTTGGTCAATGAGGTTGTCGATGGCGGGGCATAGGTCAGGGTCATTGAGTATGTCATGTAGGTGGTTGATATTGGCTGAGTGATGATGAGGGTAGGGGGAGTAGGAGTGGGGAATGTGAGGGCTAGAGCATTGGGAAGGCATAGTGTAGTAAGGAAGAGGGGATGTGGGTTTTCATGGTTTGGAATGTGAGGGAGTGAGGAAATGATTAGAGGAAGTGTAGGGTTTTATAGTCATTGAGGATTTCAGGGGCATTTTCGAAGTCGGCTTCTTTGAGCCATTCATTTGCTGATGATGGGTAGCCTTTCCATTTGATGAGATATTTGTGCCGCTTTCCATTCCCACTGTGGGAGACAATGGCTTCAATTTCGAATTCTTCATGGCCATTGATAAGGTCCAGCGGCAGTTGAGTGAATGATGGGCCGTGAGAGTCGGTTTCAGCAAATGGGGTAAGAAGGGAGGCATGGAAGACTGGATGAATTCGCCAAGCTTTTGGGAGGGTAAGGCGGTAGTTGAGAGGGGAAAGAACTTGTTCAATGGTGAATGGTCCTTCCCGTTTAGGGGATAGTTTGCAGGATCGGTTGGGGAAATGAAGATGGGTGGCTTCTAGCCAGACTTTGTCACCTAGTTTGAATGGGGTAAACTTGCGAGAAGTGTGGCGAGCCATGTGGAGTCGGGCTAAGTCATGTGCAGCTAGTGCTTCTTTTCGGATAGTGGTGAGAAGGCGGAGTCATTTGGATAGGGATGGAAGGTTTGTGGGTTCAATGGTGGGTGGGATGGGGATAGGATTATAGCCGAGGATGATGTTGAATGGGGAAGTTTTAGTGACTGAATGGGTTTGGAGGTTATGCGAAAACTCGAGGTCAGGGATGGATTCGGTCCAAGTATTTGGTGCTGTGCCGCAATAAATGCGCAGATAGGCTTCAATTTCTTGGTTGGCTCGCTCCGTTTGGCCATCAGTTTGTGGGTGATAGGCGGTAGAGAGTTTGGATTTGATGCCGAGGCAAGAGCAAAGGGTTTGGAATACGTGTGATGCAAATTGAGGGCCTCGGTCAGAGATGATACGTTTGGGGAGTCTAAAGCGGCGGTAGACATTTTGATGATAGAGGAGTGCAGTGCTAAGGGCATCGATGGTTTTGTTACAGGGGCATAAGACAATGCCTTTGGATGAGTCATGGTCTACAATGACCATAAGGGAGTCAAAAGAGTTATACAAAGGTAAATCGGTGATGAAATCAATGGAAACGGATTGGAAAGGTAAGGCAGAGGGATCGGCAGGTATAGGGGTGA
>SGPK01000628.1:0-12401 GCA_004802695.1 Phellinidium pouzarii
CCCCAAATTACAGCGGAACTTGGTATCTGGCCCGTCCATCTCTGGTCTACGATGCGCTTGCTCAACTGGAAGGGCCCATCTCTAGCTGTTTTCCTGGGAAGTCTATCTGCTCTTCGTAACGTCCACGCTATTGGTCAGGCAACTTGCGTCTCCTTCAATTCTTCGCCTTCTGTGTTCAGTGTCGTGAGCGGCGGTCGGTCAGCACCGCTTTTTATCTCAGAAAATGAGTGGTCTGGCGTCCAACGAGCTGCCGCCGATTTCGCGTCTGACATCGAAAAGGTGTCCGGTATTTCTCCGACGGTTTCAAACGTCACGTCTAGCGTAAAGTCTTCTGCTACTCCCATCATAATAGGCACTCTTGGGCAGTCGTCACTCATCGAGGCAGTCGTAAATCATACCAAACTTGATGTTTCGTCTGTCTCGGGGATATGGGAGGCTTTCATGATCAAGGAGGTTGCCAATCCGCTTCCAGGAGTACCGAAAGCCATGGTTATCATTGGCGCCGACAAACGTGGGACCATCTACGCACTTTATGATCTTTCAGAGCAATTCGGTGTGTCGCCTTGGTATTGGTGAGTTGAAATTTGTTACAGACATTTTCTATGATAACCCCTCGGCAACAACTGAAAACCTGAATTAAGGTGGGCAGATGTTCCTACGACCCCAAATTCTGAAATTTCCATATCATCATCCGGATGCTCGCATGGCACACCTACCGTAAAATATCGCGGATTTTTTTTCAATGATGAACAGCCCGCTTTGCAAAACTGGGCAATGGAAAAGTTCACGAATGGTACCGGTGCCGCGCTTACTGGGTCACCATTCAATCATTTCTTCTACACGAAAGTGTATGTGTGGTTTCGCAAAATCATATGACTGAATTGACGTTAAATTTTTGCGCAGGTTTGAGCTTATTCTACGTCTTAAAGGGAACTATCTTTGGCCAGGTAATTTTCTCTTCTTCACGACTTCTGAATATTTCATGTTATGCTGATGAGTAACGTATAGCCCAATGGAGCAGGTAGTCGGAAGCCGCAGATTCTCAGTCCATGATCTCACATAGCTCGAACCTTATCTAGCGCGTTTGGCGTTGACGACACCCAAAATCAGCCTCTAGCGGACTGGTATGGGATTGTGATGGGTACAAGGTTGATAGTCGTATATCCGCCTCTTACTCTCTTCATTAACTGACAGTCGGTAATCAGCCATGAGGAGCCTATGATGCGTTCCATCCCAGTCGAATGGGGACTGTTTGGTGTTGGACCATGGAATTATTCAACCAACTCACAGAATATTTACGATTTCTGGGTCAACGGCACCATTCGCGCCAAGCCATATGAAAATATATTTACAGTGGGCATGCGCGGAGACGGCGACCGTGAGTTGTATGTTTATCTCTTAAATGATTTACTTATGTGCATACCTAATTAAAGTCCCGTTGTCCGAGACAACAAACATTGCTGTTCTGGAGAAAGTCATCTCCGACCAGCGCCAAATTCTGATGGATGTCTTCAACGAGACGGACGTGACGAACATCCCGCAGATGTGGGCTCTTTGTAAGTGAAATGCACGAATAATTGATATTCCCTCTAATTGTTGCATTTTAGATAAAGAGGTCCTAGGTTACTATGACGATGGCATGCGAGTTCCAGACGATATCACATTGCTTTGGAGCGACGATAAGTATGCTCACCTAATATTTTCGATCTTTGACCGTTGCTCACTGAGTACTGTAGTTGGGGAAACATGGTACGATTGCCCCTCCCGAATGAGTTCAACAGGACTGGTGGAGCCGGTGTCTACTATCACGCACGTCGTTTCCATTCTTCTCATGTCCAGAATTCTAACTCGCTATTTTAGTACGATTATGTAAGTTTACGAAGTCCAGTTGTAGACGCTGTTTATAGACTCAAGTATCAATAGGTTGGCGACCCAAGAGACTATAAATGGATTACGGTGCGTCGCCCATAAGTCCTTTCTTCGCCGATATAGCGAATGCTGACCAAAGCTTTTGTATAGAGCACGCAAATGGCGAAGGTGAGGCTCTAATCAAGTTCAAGTAGACCAGATATTTACTTTGTCATTTCAGACCTTTGATCAACTTTCCCAAGCTATCGATCGCGAGGCGACCCGAATTTGGATCGTGAATGTTGGCGATCTTAAACCGTATGAACTAAACACTGAATTTTTCTTGACTTACGCTTGGAATTCGTCGCTATGGTCGTTCGACAATCTCGATACCTTCGTCTCAAAGTGGGCGCAACGTGAATTTGATCTTCCATTAGATACGGCGAATGAGGTTGCCTCAATAATGACGAACCTCACACGATGGAACAACCGACGGAAGCCAGAATTACTGAATGGTACAACATTTAGTCTAACCGATTACAGAGAGTATGTTCTATTTTATTTTACAAAGTGTGCCGAGGCCTTAGATGCAACTGCAACAATTTCTCAGAGCAGAAAATGTCGTCAGCGACTGGGAAGCTTTGCTTAACGCTTCTACGAAGATCTACTGTAGTTTGCCTTCTGAATTCCAATCTGCTTTTTTTGAAACCGTCCAGCATCCAATATTGGCAAGCTCGACGCTTGGGAAGATGTGGATTGCACAGGGCATGAACAACCTTCGCATATCACAAGCACGCCTGAGTGCCAACGACCTGGCAGACCAGGTCGAACAGCTTTTCGAACGAGATTATGAGATTGAGACGGAATATCACCAGCTACTGGGTGGAAAATGGGATCAGTACGTCCCCTCCAGTTTCTTGTTTGGAATTTATTCAAAAACTTTCACGCAGCATGATGGATCAAACACACGTTCAATACTTCTATTGGCAACAACCAATGGCCGATACGTGAGTTTCATGCGAACTTACTTGTGATAAAGTTATGATCCAACCTCGGACTCAGAATGCCGCCTATCTCACGTATGCGAACGCAAAAACAAGCCTTACCAGGAGCTATGCGTATCGCACCAGAAGGCACGGCGGCAGCATGGTGGGTACAGTGACTCATCTTTCAGAATGGTGTTGACTCGTGTCTTTTGTAGGCCGGGGGATAATCCCAATCAATGCGCTGCAGGTGATAGTTGTCCCCCNACCGACAATCACTCTCGACTCTTTTGTTCCTTTGAACTCGCGTTATATCGATATTGGTGCTGGCGGACCTTCTCCGTTCACTTTTACCGCGACCTCGAACGTCTCATGGTTAATACTTACACCTAGCGAAGGCTCCGTCTCACCTTCTAATCCAGAGGTCCGAGTTGAAGCAACTGTCGATTGGAGCCAAGTGACTGGCGTACAGATGGCACAAATCAACTTCAATGCAACCGTTACGGGACAACCATCTGAAAGCACCCCAGCGTACTTTGTGGCCAATCATACGGTAGCCCCGAGCGGATTCAAGGGTATGTTGACTTCTGCATCTCCAATCATAAGTACTCGCTTAATAGTAGTGTATAGGTTTTGTTGAGGGCGACGGTGGAGTTTCCATCGAAGCTGCGCATGCTTCAAGAAATACGAGTGTGGCAGGTATAACCTGGACTGAGCTGCCTGATTATGGGAAAACTCATTCAGGGATTACACCATGGCCACGCACGGGCAATGATTTCAACAATTTTACGGCAGGCTCGGGTCCTAGTATGTCAGTGCGAAAGTACTATGACCTGATACTATTGCTAAACAAGTATTGGATTAACTTAGTGAATATGACTTCCTAAATTTCAACACAATAAATGACGGAGGGAACGTATCGGCGACGTTGCTCGTCTCGCCATCGTTGAATAGCATGGGTCCGGACAGACCAATTAAAATAGCAGTTCAGATAGACGATCAGACGCCACAGACTGTAGCCTTCATCCCCCCGTCCGCTCCGGGGACGCTTCCTCCGCAGTGGGATGGTAACGATGGATTTGTGGCCAATGCGATTGTTAGCGTTGTCACGAATTGGAGTGCACCACCCGGCGCTCATACATTTAAGGTCAGTACAAGCCTTTTTGAAAAAGGATCAATGTTCAAATAACAATTGCAGATCTGGATGGTCGAGCCAGCAGTCGTTGTTCAGAAAATCGTTATAGGTGTGTTTTCGATTTGATGCTTAGAATAGAATAGTAAGGGTCTCAATTTATCTCGACACAGACACTGGCGGCGTTCGTCCAAGCTATTTGGGTCCTCCCGAAAGCATCAGCCTATAATAATATTGAAAGGAAGGCAGCCACAACTATTACATATATGCACTTATGCTATTCCGAAGGTAAACATTTGACAAAGGAAATATTAGCGGAGATGAAATAACCGACTCTCCTAATTTTGCGTTTATTCAATCGTTGTGAGATGAATGGTACAGGCTTGCCGTTATGCTTCCTCCTTTTCCTCTCTGTCATATCTGTCTGGCTGAAACCCGATCACAATTACGTAAGCAACCGAGTATCGATAATCGGCTTCACAAATTGAGGGTATGATAGCTGAGATTGGCATACGAATACCGGGTATGTGAGTCGTCAGATGGAGAACAGGTTTGGATGTGATTCTAATTCGACGATAAAATTTGAGGTATACTATACTAGCCGTGACTAAATAATCAATCATACATGCTCTAACACCGTACTATGTCTTTGAGCCCTCGGGAGAGACGGTAGTTGCTCTTTTGGCAACGTGTGCCTGCAGACATATGAGAGATCAAGGTAACTTCTTAAGAAAAACAACTCACTTTGCTCGGATGTGGTCATTAAGTTGCTTTTGACAGATGTATGAAGTCTCGAAGCAATCAAGAGTCTCGCAAATACGGCATAATTTTTTTNACGCGTCCTGTGTGTTTCGAACGGCAATCACAAGGCTTGATTAAGTCCTTTCTTGATTGCTGCGTATTGCCAGTGTACACGGCAAGTTTGCCAGGCATTTTTTCGTCGTGATCATGTATATTAATTAGAGACACTGTTTTCTCGCTGTATATCACGCACATAGTCAGAATAATTACTGCCTATAAAAAGGATTGGACTGACCCGTTTTCTCTCTCTCTCTCTCTTCTCAAGAAACCTAATCGTTCCTGATAGAAATGATTGACCTGATCAACAAACATGTTAGCGGTTGCATGTTTGCAATTATCAGAATGCGAAGACGTACAAGTTCACCCCACGATAAAAGCTTACGTGCTGAGGGGCTGCAGCGCATGCACACAAATGAGTCCCTAAGTGCCTCCATGTCGGCTAATGTACTTGCGACATCTACTGAGGCGTACAATGCATCAGCAATAGAAAGGGCACTCTGATCCGGCATTCCTCTGAACGACTCCATCGAGGCAATATAACCGCAATGAGAAAGCTGGAAGCATCTCAGAGAGCAGCTTCTGAGGGTCTTCATCATCACAGGGAAAGTGAACAAGTGGTTGAAGTGGAAATCGAATCGCTTTCCGATAAAAGATGTCGGATGTTGTAAAGTAACAGAACTATCGACATAATTTAATGCTCCACGAATGATGTCTTCTGACGACTTGTTTGTAGAGATGACTTGCAGTCCTGACTCGAGCCGAGTCCTCATAATCGAAGAAGCAACTTTCACTTTAATCTTCTGTATGCGGGTCTCGCTGAGCTCTAAAACTTTCTGCTTGAGCGAGTCGAAATGCTTCTGAGGAATGTCCGTCCCCGCTTCATCGTTATTAATCACTTCTTGGACAGAAGGCAGTACGAGGAAGTCAGAAGCGATAATACAACAGGTCTTGCCCTCGTCAGAGGACACGAATTTCCACACGAAGTCAATGAGTTTATTCTGACGTTCACTAATACGTCTTTCCTTCGCGATTCGGACGATATTCTCTCGTCTGAGGCGAATGGTCTCCTCCAACTGTGGACGTACGTTTCTCCATACTACTGAACCACTCAGTTATGTACTACATACAGAAAGAATGGCGTTGAACGTACTTCGATCAGTGAGCACGCGAGGCTGCTTTATCAAATCATTCCACCTCCATTTCTCATTGTCAAGCTCATTGTCGAAGTCTTCATCGGAGTAACCGAGATCTCTTAACTTAGCATGAATGCTGTGATGCAGTTGAGGTATGATTCAGATACAGTCCACAAGAGTTATTCACCTGCTTTGGCGGTTTGAGATCGCGTCGGCTTTGTCTTTGGACTTCAAATTGTTCGCTCGGTGCAGCCATGAAAGCAATTTCTTACTCTCCTGAGAAACTGATAAGCATTTCCCGCCACAAAACATCTCTCTGTATTAAACAAAACTGTACGCACCAACCCTATTTTATAGACCGCTTCGCGCCTTTCGTTCACGAAATTCTTCTGGTCAACAGAAGATTTCTTGAATGAATTGTATTTCTCCAGAATAGTTTTGAACTCAGGTTCATAGTATTTGTAAGACCGAAACGATATCTCAGCTGGCTTTTCCTTTTCGAATATTTCGGTGTAATCTAAGCAGAGATTAATGTGATATATGCAAATTCAGTTATAAATTGACAAATACCTCTTGTTGGCACCAGGAAGAATATTTCAGCCTTCCCGCCATATTTATTTTCTATTTCCCTCTCGCTCATTAATTCCAGTCCGCGTTTGATACTAAGGACATATCATCAAAATATATCAAACTCTATGATCAGAAGGAAATATACTGATTGGCCGTGCAATCCTTGCACAAACGGACTCGAAGAAAAACTTCATGCACATACGCACGAGCATTCACGCAGTACTATGAGATGTTGTGAATAAGATACAGTCGGAAATAAAGGGAGATGATAGTCACGGTACAGAGCTTGCCAAATATAAAAGCTGCATATTGGGGAGAGCTAAGGTCTTGAGGACATTTGGGAAGCCCAACCGTCTCCTCGGCCGTGCGCCATAATAACCTCGCAGATTTTGACACAAGAAGCTCGTGGAGCGCTTTGGACGACCTCGAGAGTCGAAGAAGGTCTCCAGGATCTAGGTAACGAGCGATCTAAACGAGAGAAAAAGTGTTTTTATAAAAATGCTTTCTTCAACAATGAGTAGCCTGGTACCTCACAAAACATCTCGAGAGGCATAGAACCCAGTATATCTAACTTGCGCTTCTTCCGAGCAGATTTCCCTACGGCGCCTGAGGAGAATCCTATATCGGGGTCCTTGATTACTTTAGTAACTTCTCCCCCCCTGCGAGTCTTAACTCGCTTTTTTGGCCTTTCATCCTGTTCGACTTGGGGAGTATCGGGGATGGATGCAGCTGGTAGCCGAGGCTGCTGAGCTTGTCTGTAGCTAGTTCAGTAAACATTATTTAAAGTCCCAGTTAAACTCACCTTGCACTTCTAGTTAATACCATCGTTCGTACAGTGAACGTACCGTATCGTTCAGAAGTGAGTGAACCTGCATTTCGTCGCGTCTAAGAGTCGCGTCGCGTTGTGGCTCAAAGGCGTGAGAAAATAATATTTAGCGGGTGTACCTTCACGAAAATTTGCCTAAAAATATAAGGTTTTATAAGGTATATAATATATAAAAGTTTTTAAGCCTACCTTAGAAGCCAATGTCTAGGCCCGACGTATATTACAAGGTTATGCAAGTCTTGGATGTCCTTACAAGGCTGATGACGACTTCCATGCCAATAGATGTACCTAGTATAGTTTAAATCAAAAATTATTTCTCGTGCTTTACAATTCATGTTGAATCCACTCAAAACACACTTTAAAACTCAAGGTTACTTAAACTTATTTTTCTTAGGCCTGGACGAAATTTGAAGTCAGGACTTCTCGGGATTTTAAAGAGCTCACGCATGTGCAACTTAACAACTGCACTATGACTTGTAAAGTCACTTCAGTCTGTATGCTCAGGCTACACATAAGGTATCTGACTGTAAGGCACTCGCTGCAAAGCAGATCACACCGTCTTTCATTCCCGTCGTCGAGCCGGACGAGTTGGCTGTAAACTTCAACCCTGAGTTTACATCCGCTGACCTCAGCGATGCGGCCGTCGAAAATTTCGATGATGATGGCCCGTCCGAGGACTGGGCTTCCCAGTCGATTACAGGTTCGTATATGCTGCACACGCCAAATGGGCCTCTCGGAAGCCACATGTGCGAGCATCTGTCCGCGCAGATGTTGCCGTGTGCGCCAACCACAAGTACAACCATGTCTCTACAGCAGCCACCCGTACAGACGGCAGGCCGGGTACGCAGCCGCTGACGATAGCGATGCCGCCTCCACCTCGTGGGATCAGCAACTCGGTGACATTAGCCCAAGTTGCCGTAATACATGTACAAATACAACTTATAAGAATACAAACTGAATCATTAATTGACAGCATGTAGTCTCTCTCGACCTCAATTGTTATGGGTGATGAACTCCTGCACTGACTAACCCTCATACTCGCTTCGCACTCAGCAGGCTGCTCCAGCTGAGTATTTGACAGGCGCTGCTGGGGCGCCACGGAGAGTCTATCCGAGTCGGCTTTCCTTCGAAGAATATCCTGACGGATAGTGCGTGGACTTAGAACATAAAAAGAGAAATATCCCCTCGAGCGGAAACTATAATGCAGGGAGAAGAGGGTTATAGAGCACAAAATTCCTGTTAATTCCTGTCTGTCATAGACAACCGCGTACTTCTCTACAAATATTCGGCAATGAGCAACAATAACACGAATTGTACGTATTGTCTCATTCTATGGCCTAGAGGGGGGGGGGTGCATTTCGACATTGGGAACCCTCAGATCTCGTCGTGTAGCTTCAGCCACACTTCTAACTAAGATGGCGAACGCGTTCCCTTGACTGTTTCCCTTCAAAAGATACCGTCAATGGATGCTATACTGGCATATGCGTTTATTGACAGATAGCTCATCCAGAAGTGTGGACTTAGACATATAATGCCAACGCTTTGTTGGGGTACAAGTATGAACATCATAGGGTTCTCGTAGTGCTTCTTAAGATGTCTGCCTGACACAAGTATTTGTTCCCCACTACTATGCGCGTGCATTCAAGCTGCAGTTACTGTAAGCATAATATTTACCATGCAAGATGTGTCTGAAATAAAAGCATCATATTGAAGAGAGCTAAGACCTAGCGGGCACGCAGGCAGTCCGACAGATTCCTCGGCCGTATGCCATATCACTCTGGAAGATTCTGACACCAGCAGCTCGCGGAGCGCTTTGAATGACCCCGACAGACGAAGAAGATCATCCGGTTATAAATAGTGAGCAATCTAAACAAAGAAGTTAGAAAATCGATCCATAAACATAGAGGCTACCGTACCTCGCAAAATACGTCTATGGGCATGGCCAGCTTACCGTCGGCAAGGCGTTTCTGTGCTGGTTTCCTTACAGTGCCTAAGGAAGACGTCCGATTCTCGATACGAACGCTTACCATCGATCCCCTATCGCTGCGCTTGATCTACGCGCTTTTGCTTCTCCTCGTCAGGGTCGAGGTCTGCTAACGACGCAGCCCCCNGGGTCGTCCACGTTCAGGTCGATATTTTTTCCCGGGGGGGGGAGGTGCTCTCTGAAGAAGGTGATGATTCAATATATAGCTATAGCTAATGAACATTGTGTCCAACTCACGTTGTACCTCTATTCCTTACCATCGTTGAAGTGTCTATTTTCATTGGTCAAGCCCCTCAAGTCGCGCTGAAAATACAAAATTACTGAGCCTATCAGGTTGCGATCTCCCAATTAAATCAAAAAAGCCCGAAGCAGATATTGACCAATAATGCTTTATCAACATCATATTAAGAACAGTTTAACATTCAATAGTATCTGCGAACTACGTCTGTGAATCAGCATGAGATTGAACTTCGGGAAGCGTATGCCTAAGGCATAGGAAAGGTCAGTGCCTTTTTTTTTAGAAACAATATATGACATCAAGACAACCAACGTTAAGTTGTTTTTCGGCAAGGGGAAAGATAGACCGAGGATATATGTTTTCACAAACTCGTGCGATCTGTAAGAAAGTTCTGCCTTGAACAATTTGCACGGTTCACAATCGCAATCTTCAAGTCTTCGTATTGTTGGGCGTCTTCAAAGTATCCAGCCAGTTTGCCTGGTAGATTCTCGCTGTGATCACATATATTAATAGTATTAGGGTTTTCGTTCTGACTGTATAGTAGACACGGTATCCGAGTTAGTTCCATTACAAAGGGAAGGCAGAAAGATGAAGAGAACGGACTAACAGTCTGTCTTCCTTCGCAAACTCGAATGATATGAGCTTTGAGTAGAAATGACCAATCTTACATCCAAAGAATATATTAGCGATTCTACATTCCTGATAACTGAACATGAGAACGTACGAGATTGATCCATGTATAACGCAAACGTGTCGAAGGAGCACAGCGCATACATACGAATGACTTGTCAAGAGCATACATGTCGTCTAAAGTTCTTGCGACACCAACTGAAGTGTATAATGCTTCGGCGATACGAATAACAGATCTATCCAGCGCGCCAATTTCCCATGACAAGGGGGAATCAAGATTGTAACGATTCTCGTAGCTTCTCAAACAGGAAGTCCTTAATTGATCCAATGCCGTGGAGAAAGTGAACAGACATTTTCCAGAGTAAAATAGCCTATAATCTCCGAAGACAGATGACGGATGCTGCAAAATGGCATTGAGCTGTGATCCAAAATCCACGTCATTAGACGAATCGCTCGCAGAGATGTCGGGCAATCCTAATTCAGCCCGAGCTTTCACTACCATATAGGTGGCTTCTTCTGTAACACTGCGTTTGCGAGATTCGCTGAGATCCAACATCTTCTGTTTGAGTGAATTCCAGTGAGTCTGGACGACGATCGCCCAGCTCTCATCAGCCCGTATCATTTCTTGCGAAAGAGGAAGTTTGAGAAACGCAGAGACAGCAACACAGCAGGTCTTGCCATCCTCAGAGTAAAAGAAATCTTTTACGAGCTTGATGAGATTTTCCCGATGTTCTTTCAAACGCTCTTCCTTCCATATGCGATTCAATTTTTCCTGCCTAAGGCGTAGAGTCTCTTCGAGTTGTGGCCGTATGTTATTCCAAACTACTGAAACATTCAGTTACGCAACTCGCAGAAAATTTACGAACCTACTTCTTTCAGTAAGAGGGCGAGTCTGTTCTATCAAACTATCCCATATCCAATCCTTTTCGTCAAGCGAACTGTTTAAGTAGTCGTCCCTATAGCCTAGCTCTTTTAGCTTCTTAAAGACACTGTTATATAATTAGTCAGGTGGAGATTAATTGAGTCCATATTGACAACTGACCTATCTTTTCGGCTCATCGTTGCATTGGATCTGTCCTTCGCTCTTAACTCTTTTTCCTTCTTAAGCCAAGACTCTACTGCTTTCACTTTCTGAGAAAATAGATGGTGTTGCCTGGTAAGAAAACTTGGCGCTGTATAAATCAAGGTAAAATATACGCACCGGCCACATCTGCCAAACCATTTTTAATCTCTCTTTTTCGAATTCCTTCTGAGTGGCAGAAGATTCTTTAAATGACGAGTATTCCTTCAAAATAGCTCTAAATTGGGGCAGATAGTAAAAGCAGTTGCTGAAGTCAGAAACTTTCGGTGGCTGCGGAATCCGTTGGAAGACCCGAGAGAAGTCTGAAAGACTATTATGAGTTAATAATTTTTTTTTAGACGCTAACACACCTTTTGTTGGAACAAGCATATAGGCCACAGGTTTCGTTGAGTACTTTTCTGGAAGTCGGCCCACGCGAAATATTTGGTCCCCACTGACAATGCTAGAATAAATCGTAAAGAACTACCACCAGGTTTAGAAAAGAAGAGACGAACTTTTTCTTGAAACACTTCTGGCAGAGGCGGACTCGCAGCGTTATTATATGGTTAAACGCCCGTGCCTTCAAGCAGTGCTGCGGATGCCATGAGCAAAGGTAGAATTTAGTAAGCTTAATATCTACCGTGCAAAATGTATCGAAAAGCAAAGCAGCATATTGAGGAGAGCTGAGATCTGGCGGACACGCAGGCAGCCCGACAGATTCCTCGGCCGTATGCCATATCACTCTGGAAGATTTTGACACCAGCAGCTCGCGGAGTGCTTTGGATGACCTCGACAGACGAAGAATATCATCCGGCCCTAGATAGTGAGCAATCTAAACGAAAAGCCGTCATGTTAGACAGTCGTCCCATTGAAAACATAGAGTACCATACCTCGCAAAATACATCTACGGGCATGGTCATCATCATATCTAACTTGCGTTTCTTCCGCGCAGGTTTCCCTACGAAACCTGGGGAGGATCTTGCATCTGCACCCTTTGACACTTCAGCGACTTCTCTCTTGCGAGTCCTGGCTCGCTTCTTCGGCCTTTCATCCTGCTCGACTTGGGAGTCATCGGGGACGGAGACGGATGTAGCTCCGACGTCGCCCAATGGCAGATTCTGAGCTCTTCTACATCAACGTTAGTAAATAAAGCGGGGTAAATCTCCACCTCACTCACGTTGCACTTCTGGTTTTTG
>SGPK01000629.1:0-12366 GCA_004802695.1 Phellinidium pouzarii
CGCTGGAAGTGGAGTATCCTGTGTCTGCCATGGGTTTTCTCTCTCTTTGCGCTTCGTATTCGTGCTTCGAGCGAGGAGGAATGTGTAAAGACTGGCCTTTTATAAGTTATAAGTGTGAAAGAGAACTCCAGTGATGTCATGATCACCGTCGATCATCAAATGAAATAGGCGCTGTGGCAGGCATTAATATTCCACAAAGTACTTACTATCTAAATATCATACCTGTGTACGGGATGTATTCGAGAATAAGCCTACAATAAAATGCTCCTCGAGAGACTCTCCTTGAGTCCGTTTCCATTGCCGATCTACTGAGGCCAGCCTTGCTCGCAGCGTAGCTCCGAGTCACGCTCTTGTCGACCCAGTCAGTCACTCGCAGAGTTCGAGCCCGAGCTTTGATTGTAGCTCTGGTTATCGTTCGACCCATACCAGTCATGAGTCTAATCCATGGCTGTCTTCACCGAGCGAGTCCTCGCGCGTTCTCCCCCTTGACAGCGACGGAAATGCCGCAATATTAATTGTCGGCGCCCTTGTAGTCCTTGCCCATACTAGTAGTACTAGTAGTACATCAGACCGGTTCTAGTCATAATTACCTATTATAGTTAAGATTGATGAAGCGAAAATCGAAATAAAGGAGAAGCTCTTCAAGAAATACACAGTGTGTATTTCGTTTTTCGGGCCAGTTGATCGTGGCTGCGGCCGCTCTCTTAGATAGCCTGTGCCGAACTGGGGCGGAGTAAGTATGGTCGGAGGAAAACAGATCCGATGCTTCAATTTCTCTTGCGATACNTTTTTTTGAAGGAGGCCTAAAGCGAGGGCGAGGAATTTGTGATCCGACTGATGATGAGGCCGTTCCGCTGACATAACATAACGAGTCCGTCCCGAGTACGGAGTGCGACGCATCTCGCATCTCTTCCACCATCTCGATATTGGCAGGCAGTGCGAAATCAGAAAAGGGGAATGCAATCTATGCAGCACCAGTGGAGATGGAACTTTTATAACGCCTAAGAGGAACGAACTTTCATTGTATTACGATTGTTACGATTGTGCCTATCCGTAAATTTACATACACCGTATATAAATACAACCCCCTTCGCTCTCAGGCTTGTCGAATCACTCCACAGCTACATCTTTCTNCCCCCCTTTACCAAGAACTACTACACCACATCATGTATGGCGGCAACAACAACGACTCCTATGGCGGCGGTAACGGCGGTGGAAATGACTCATACGGGTCTAACGATAACAACAACAGCTCTTACGGCGGCAACGGTGGTGGAGGCAACAGCGACTCCTACGGCTCCGGAAACAACAACAGCGGTTCAGGCAACAGCGACAGCTACGGTTCTGGAAACAACAGCAGCGGTGGTTTCGGTGGTGGAAACAACAGCAGCGGTGGCGGATTTGGCGGAAACAATGATAACGGCGGGTTTGGTGGAAACAACAGCAACAACGGCGGCGGGTTCGGGGGCGGACACAACGGCGGCTCAGGCAACGACAGCTACGGTTCGTCTGGCAACAACCAAGGTTCGGACTCGTACGGGGCGGGCAACAACAACCAGGGCTCAGATTCGTACGGGTCGGGCAACAACAACAGCAACAACAACCAGGGCGGCTCGGACTCATACGGGTCGAATGACAGCCAGAACCAGAACCAGAACCAGAACCAGAACTCGAACTCTTCGAACGACTGGGTCGACAAGAGCGTGAGCTACGCCGCGAGTAAGGCTGGCTTCAACGTTGTACGTTTCTATTTTTTTCCCCAAAGATTCTATATATACTTATTCTCACTGCCTTTCTTACGTTCATAGGACTCGTCTACTGCGGATAAGATCGGAAACGGACTGAAGGAGGGTCTCTCAAAGTTCGGTGCGTTTTCCCCGTAGCCTTGTTCGTGAATACGTGTTGACGATCGATACAGGTGGTAACTTCTGAGTTGAGAACCTTGCAGTGCCGCCGTTAACACAGCCCAGAACCAGAACCAGAATCAAGATCGCTCGTCGCAATTCGCGTGAAGGATTAGACGGAAATCCAATCTGACGTTGAGGATATTTTTCTCTCTTTTTTGTCTATCGAAATTTGTACGGGAAATGGGGAAATGAGGATGTGAATCACATAAAGTAACGATAAATAAACTTCTAAAATTGAATTGAGTTGATCGACGGTGATCATGACATCACTGAATGCTTCCTTAGTAATGGCAAATGACATAAGCAGTACTTCCCTCAATTTACTGAAGTTCCTCTACAGTTATCAAGTATTCTGGGACAAGTTCGTCATGGAATGTTGTTAATCGTGAGATTATAGTATCCTATTCGTATCATTGTTTATCGGCAAGAGCCGAGCACGTGAAGTATGTCGATCTGTCGATCTTTGCTGTGAACGCGCAAAGGCTTTTTCACCAGCTTCAACTTGGACCACACGGACGCATCTTCCACCCTCACAAAAACGGAATATGTACTCTTACTTATTGAATCTGGAGGGTATAACTCATGTCTTGATGCAAAAAGGAGCCACTGGAAATTGTCTGTCTTTGCTGGTCTGATACCTAATGTCTGTTATCGTGGCACTTCAAGTCCTATGAAGACTGGTCTCAAAAACCAGCAGCTCATCCAAGACCTCTCTTGTCTATACCATGGGACCTGTGGTATATAAGAAAGCCCTCCCTCACATCCGCTCTCCCCTCTTGCATTTATACCACCATCTGTCCCTTAAACTAAACCTCCCAAAACATGTTTGCCCCCATACTCCCACCTTACCTTACCTTCCGCACTCGTGTGCTAGGGAAGAAACCTTCTTCTCATAGCCAGAATTCGCCTGAGCTTAATAAGCGACTCTGTGACTACGTCTTCCACGACAAGCTCGGACAAGGCGCCTACGGTAACGTCCTCCTCGCCAAGACGCCTTCAGCAGGAGACAAAGGTTACGTCGCAGTCAAAGTAATTCGTCGCTCCAAGCTCGTCAGGAAGTCTACAAAGGCCCTGCTCGCCACCGAGGTCGAGAGTCTGAGACAACTGACTGCCACCGGGTCGATGTTCTTCACTCAGTTGCATGAAGCCTTCTGTGATGGACATAACTACTATATAGTCACAGTGAGTATTCCTCTACCCTCCGCTGTCGTCCATCATCGATTGACTTTCGCTCGCTCTAGGACTTCTTGTGCGGAGGAACACTCCGTGACGAGATGAAGGCGTGGGGTAGCAAGATGCAAGCCGACCGCGTACTCCTTATCATGTCCCAGCTCGTGGAAGCGCTCTCCCAGCTTCGCACCTCTCGTATCATCCACCGCGACCTGAAGCCAGAAAACATCCTCCTCGATGCACTCGGAAACATCACGATCGCCGACTTCGGGATGTCTCGCAACTTCGAGGCCGGAGAACCATTGGTCGACCTTACCGAAGAGCTTGAGGACGCGCGATCTATCAAGAACGCTTGCGGACTCCTCGTGACTAATGCAGGCTGCGGTACACTGGGCTACGTGGCTCCAGAGATGCTCCGAGGCGAGTTTTACTCATTCCAGATCGACGTCTACGCAGTGGGCGTCATTCTCTACGAGATGCTCTTCGCACAGCTCCCGTTCCCAGAGAAGCCTCTCAAGAAGCTGTTGGAGGCAGTCGACAGCAGAGACTGGACTGTACCTGCAGGATTCGAAGTGGACCCGATCGCGCTTGACATGTTGAGGAGTCTCCTGGCCAAGCACCCCTTCGAAAGGGTTGACCTCAATGGCATCAAGAGACATGCCTTCTTCAAGGATGTTGACTGGGCTGCGATCGCAGCACGCTCGTACGACCTCCCGAAGCCCCATGAGCCATTCCTCAAGCCACTCGACAAGACGACAGTGTTGAACGTCCGAGGCCTGATCGATCCGAAGGCAGTTACCCCAGACGTACGGGATGCGGGCCATTCCGCCGTCAACCGCATCGATGCAGTATTCAACGTAACACCGAGTGGACCACTTGCAGCGCGACCTGAAACTCCGCGGGCACAGAGAAGTCGGGTCAACAATGCGCTGCACCAGGCGCGGGCAAGCATTGTTGACCGCGTTTTGGGCAGAATGGAGACAACGATCCGTAGGAGGCCTTGGCTAGTAGTTGACAAGCCATACGTCAAAGGCAAAGTCGACGTGGCGGCAACGATGGAAAGAGTGGACGCCGACGAACGCCGCGCTGGCGCGCCGTTCTCAGCGTTCGACTGCTCCATTGTCTTGGTGGGGGATTACGACTCACCAATCGTCGAGGCGCGAACGCAGACAGCTGTCGACCAGAAACTCGAATGCGCTCCTGCGCCGGCTAGCATTGTTAGCTGCATACGCCCGGGACCCCTCCACATCTCCATAATCCCTCCTGCGTTCGAGTTCCCAATGTCTCCACCTATAACCCCATCACCTCCTGACGCCTCGCACGCCTTTGCGCAGGCGTTCGAACCGAGCCTTCCGTTCTCACCAAGGCCGATGACGGTATACGCTCTCCCATCGTTAGCGATCTCCGGGTTGACACTCCCCTCGACACCCGGACCCACAACACCAACTCGGAGATTATCGTATGCTCCGGAACTCGGCGGCAAAGCGAAAGGGGAAAGTGGTATTGGGATGGCGAGTACCGAAGACAAGGGCACCATTAGGCTGAACCACCCTTCCAAACCCCTTGGCCGGAGTCCACGGATGGTCACCATGCGCCTCGGAGAATGGTCTACATCACGGACCGAGTGCGAGCCTGACCTCAACGGCAAGGCGAAGCAAGACATCGGCGACAGAGCAAAGCTAGGCCACTCTTCGAAGATGGTCACCATGCTGCTCGGAGAATCCGAGCTGACGGCTTCTGCCAGGGACAGAATCACTGATACAGGCGAAGACGAACGCATGCCAGGGCGGGGCTTTGGAAACGTATCACCAGCGGTCACCATGCAATTGGGAGAGCTTGAGTTGGCTAGGAGGTGATCGAGAGTGTGAAGACGAGGAGCGAGAGTCGGGGTTTTTCTTTTTCTTTTTTCCAGGTCATAGGTCCGATGGGATGGTGAAGATTTCGTCGAGCCGAACCTTCAAGTGCAAGTGCTCACTCGTCGGTTTTGTAGCCGTTTCAGGGAACCGAGGCCTCAATATACCACGTATCTATTCTCTTTCTCTTTATCATTCTTGATCTTTTCATTCTTCTTTTCATTTCTTTCCTTTCCTTTCCCCTCTCTTCTCTCACTCACTCTCATTCTCTCGTTCTCCCCTCCCCTTTTACTCCATTTGAATCTGCGGCACCTGTCAACGTGTAGAGGAAGTGAAGGCACGCTCTTCTTCTGCTCGGCGAACGATGCTGCAGCTTGAAATTTTTACTCCTTTACCTTTTAATTCCTTTATCTTTCTACCCTGCTCAAGCCACAACGCCATTCGACGTGCATGAGGGTGAAGGCACGCGCTTCTCTTGCACGCCGGCTGACGTTGCGACTTGAACAAGTTTCTGTTCACCTTATATCTATTATAAAACTTCAAAACAAACTTTAAAAAAAAAGTTTCAAAAACTTTTAAATCTGAAAACATATTTCGTTCCGTTCTTTCTTTCTTTCGTTTAATCTTTTACTTTCTCTTTAGAGCGTCTTATACCTGGATCGATGTGCCGTGGAAGTGAGTCTTACCATCTTCACATAACTTACGGGTTGACTTTGTTTTCCCGTATTGTCTAGGGTGACTGATGGTCAAGATCTCGCCGATTCGAGCTTCGAGGGGAAAGAACCTGTTCGTTCCGCTGTCGCAATCTGCGGCATTCGGTACCTGATCGTATTTATCTCTCTTTTTATTCTGATACTTTTTCCTAGTAGTTGTGGTGTCGCTTGACGTGAAGGGGGAAACGAGGCAACGGTTCTATCTGTTCGGTGAGCGGCGACACGAACACATTTCTCAGATTTTCTCTTAGTTTCCTTTCTTCCCCCACCTCCATAGTCTCCGTCCGAGAGCGGGACTATGAAGACAGCGGAGGGGTCGCTTGGCTGGGACGCGACTCCTCCGTGAGGTTGAGAAAGATAAGTCCACATTGTTATATTATTATTTCTTCTATACTAACCATGTTTTTATCTTTCCTCCCAGATTTCGCCCTCCTCCATTCATCGCACTTAATCATATCTGGCGTCTTCCATCAACTACGACCCTCGTTCCATCTTCAATGTTTTCGCCGTTCCATATCCATCTCCTTGAATCTATAGTGCTTTCCCAAGATTTGTTTGACCGCTGCGCGCACACATTCCGACCAACGACATAGCGTCCACATCCTCTCATTTCTCCTGCTACCGCTGGATGGTGCATATAAATCATACCTGAATTTGCCTGTTCTTGTTATCTTAGGTTTCGATGTTGTTTTGTATATGTAGACGTGTTACTTGCAATCTGTAATAGAGTTGAAGAGGCAAATTGTAAATATACTCGGTGTCATGGCGAAAGTTTGCGTAGCTCATAAAAAAAGGCTGCTGGACCATTCGTACAACGTTGGACATCTCGAATTTGAAATTCAAGTTTTGTGTCACAATCACGCAACTCCTCGTCAAGAAAGGCCTGCTAATACCGAGCATTTGGGTGTACTAGTACAAGTACTACTGTCGCAGGCGCAAGTGTAAATACTAAATTGGCAACCTCAGGCCACATTTAACATACACAACGCATAATCATCTAGAAGTTCCACTTCCTGTGATGCGTGATGCAAGGGGCTTGCGGTTTGTTCCTGTCTTGATTTAGCAGGACGGCGCCGAGTCAAGCACACGTCAGGCACAGTAAATTAGTGGCCCAGATTTCTCCAAGCATCTTTATTTTTCAAGCTTTAATTATTAAATCCAAGCTTCTGAATCTTAGAATTACCGACGTACATGTACAGTCGCTACATCTAAACAGTGTCATCATTCATATAACTACACAGCAAAGCATTGAATACTTCCTTTACACTTTCACGCAGCGCACGTTACATCCAAAGCACGATTATTCTCAGCACACAACAGCTTACACTTTAGAGTTCGACAAAAGATATACCAAGATACTTTGCTTTATTCCAGACCAGATGGGGTTGGTACAGCACTACTCTTACGATACGCAGAAAATACAAGGATGTAGGGTAAACGGAGTCGGCGTGAATAAGAGCGTGAGCCACATCAAGCATCGAGCATTGAGCATCAAACTGAACAGAAAAAGGTATACGACACAAAAAAAAAAAGGTATTGAGTCGAGCAATTATAGAAATGCCTAATCAAGCACAAACGAAACTCGTCTCAGTATCAAATAAAACGCAACAATTTTCAAAAGGGAAACACCCACTCAGAGGACGAGGTTGAGGACAACACCAAGCGTGTTGAAGGCAAGAGCAGTGAGTGTTGGGACGAGCGAGCCAATGAGCGGGCCCAGGTCAGAAATAAGTCCGTCAACAACACTGCTGACGCCGCTAACAAGATCCACAAGAATCTTGCCTACAGCTGCGAGGGCTGTGCCAAGGATTGAAAGATCACCGTTGACGAGTTTCAGTACTGCACCAAGAGCATTGATAACAAGCTTTNAAAAAAAATTTAAAAAAATAAGCTACGATAACAACATACATTAAAATAAGAATGTCATACAGTGAGAATATTTGCGAGGAGCTGTGCAACATCGGTGACAGCAGCAGTGGCAGTACCATCAACTGAGGCAAGGATGGTCGTGACCGGTGCACCAACGAGTTTCTTAATGTCAGAGACGGCGGTACCAACAATGTCAACAACCTGATTAAGAAGAGGGGTAACAGTCGCATTGGTGCAGTTGCTCGTAGTGAGCGAGTCTGTGAGTATAGATCGTCAGTATAACGAAATCAAGATAGCATAAAAGTGCAGCTCACTGATCTCGACAAGGACAGCAGAGAGGTCATTCGACAGGTCGTTAAGGATGACCGGAACGGACTTGATGGAATCTCGGGTGTTGATAGAAGCATCAACCTTGGGCACTTCGAGTGCGCGAATACTAATGTCCTTGTCTACGGAGTCGACATGGGCATTCACGTTGCTCAAAGGGGCGGCGACCGCAAGGAGGGAGAACGCAGCCGTAGCGACGAGGGAGAGAATGTTGAATGAACGCATTTTTGATGTTAGATCAAAGAGTGTGGGTGAGCAGTGAAGCTGCGGTNGGGGGGTGTTAGAGCGAGAAGGAGACTGAAAAAGTCGAATGAATGTTCAACATTACGCCCCAAGAGGACTTTATACCCCTCCCTTAACGAGGTTGATTTGTTTGTCCTTCTAGCCTAGGACGGAGAAAATAGATTCATCAGAAACCGGATCCCCGAGCTATCGAAAGTTTCCACTCCACAGAGAAGATAGTCGGCTAAGAGCAAAAATAGACGTTCTGGCGCGCTCTTGAAGCACTTGATCCAAGCCAGGGAGATCTCGGTTCTTTATCTGTCCTCTGTCCAGCCGTTAGCTAATCGATTAATGGGTGTGTTCCCCCAGAGTGTTTCGAGGGCATCATGTCCACCATAATTGCGCTGCGCTAAGTAAAAAGATGCAGTTCTGACCATACGCATAAGAACCTCCAGAGCCAATGACATGAAATTGTTCGCCATTTGTTATGTAATTTTACCGTAGAGACAGATGAGTGAGTGGAGCAGCTTCTTGTCGATATCGCCAGAAAAGAAAGAAAAAAACCCTGGAAAAATAAACATACAGTGAGCGGGCGACAACACTTACATTTCGCGAAATGTCGCCATGGAGATAAGTGGAGCGGTCTATCGGACGAAGTAACAGGTACAGGTCGGACACTTCACCTCGTGTCCGCAGAACTCCGACAGATCAGATGTTTTAGGAAACGCATCGAGTATCTATGGATCATATATTCAAGTCAAACGTACATACAACTGCGTCAGAAAGGAAAATTAGTGAACGCGTCAGTTGAATCACGATAGAAAGAATAACAGATATACTCACGAAGAAGGAAAAACAAGTAGAAATATTTATCTTAAAAATCCTCGATGTCATCATTCGTCAGCCACATGCCGCCTTCACTGACCTTTTGCTGTGGAACATCCATGCTTTCAGGTACCTCGTAATCATACTCTTCATTGTCGTTATCATCAAGCGACGCTACTCCCGAAGAGCTCGAGCTAGTGTAGATAAGTGCAGAGAATGCGGAGTGCATGGGCGGAACACCGTTTTCTGCGATCACAACCAAAACAAATTAATAACTTCCGTTCATCTCCTCAATATAAAGTGCGCGGTAGAACCCACCCTGAATACTTCCGCTACCACCGCCCTTGGTTCTCGCCTTCAATACTGCACCCATTTCAAGGGCTATCTCAGTTTTCGCCCATCGCACACTTCCAGAATCCTGCAGCCACGTCCATACATCTCCAAGTGCATCCTCCGCTATTCGCGTCTTCTTTAAAGCGTCAAAAAACTCAGGTTTGTACATTTTCTGCCCGCGACGTACAACGGGCGAGGGAAGCGCATGTAACGTGCCGAGCGTAAGAAGATGGAATTGATGTGGATTCGTCTGGTACCACTATAATCGGAATAAGTAGCTTCAGTATGACGGCTTCCAATGCAATTTACACATCTTGAAAAGATGGGATCACGAACGTGTTCCCCTCCACTGGAATCAATCCAACTAAGCCAATCGCTTAAATCACCACACTCTTCAACAACATCGCAGAACTGCGGATAGTTCTGTTGTATATAGAGTGAGAATAAACCGGTGTCTATCGGCGAGTCTGCGTACAACGTCTGAAACGTACGTAAGTTTTCGCATACAGATCAAAAATACAGATCAAAAGATGTGTGGCTCACATCGACATCTACTCTACTCGGACGGCGCTGATGCTCAGATAGCCAAGGATGTAAAGGTAACAGATCTCCGAGCCCGGCATCTAGTTCTTGTTCACGGTTTTTATCTCTTACTGTTGCAGAAGAGCTTGGAGGGTCGCCTTTCCCTGCACTACGAATCAGCGCTTGTGAGACGCTCAATTAGGAACAACAAACTCTTGTTATACAGTACTTTTCCCATGAGATGGAAGAGTGCGAGTGCCTGTTCCCTCCTTGTGACTGCTTCCATGCTTTTTTAAGAATAGACTATCAGCCAACCTTATAGTGGTACCGAGGAAAAAAAAACTTCCGACTTACAGCGATCTTGAATTAATGCCTGTATTCTTGCTCTTCCCCTTCAGAGGCCTTCCTTTTCCATGATGTATGGAACCATCTAAAATGCAAGAAAATTGCAGCGCCATAACGGCACTCCGTATATCGCCATTCGAGGTTTCAACAATCATATTTAAATCTTCCTTAGTCAGACGATTGTTCTGGGAAACATTAACGTCTGCGCAATGCTTCACCAACATCGCTTGCAAAGCACGGAGCATGAGAGTTGGTGCTATCGGGTTGAATCTGCGATGATATGCTAATCAACATCTTGAACCATCATGTAGTCAACAAATTCACATACGCGATTTGAGTGACGAACGGTCCCTTAGTCAAGCCAGGAGGCAGCACAGTCCGGATGTCCACAGTATCCTTAGCGGACCTATAGCTCCCATTACCATGCGCGAGGTTCTCATCTCTAACCTCTGCACGCGTCGACACGTCACTGATGATTATCACGAGAGGTGTACCAGCAGGCGTAGAAACAAACGACTCCAATGAAGCATGGAATGCGTCTTGCGTCGGCTGGTGCAAGATGTTGGGCAAATCCTCGAGGAGCACAATTTGTTTCCCACTTTTCGAAGAACCAGAAGAGGCGGTAGACTGAGTTATTGATGGAATTCGAGACAGAGGGGAACTCGAAGTCGAAGACTGTGTGGCCCCGCCCAGTAGCGAGCGACATGTTGCGGCTCGAGCAAGGAATGTTTCAAACTTATGGTTGAGACTTTCGCGCTCTATCCGAATGGCGTCGTCAGTATCTATCAACAGATAGTTTAACAAAAGTAGGTACAAACCATAGTCTTCCTCATTATAACTTTCCTCCATCGTACTACGCCATTCCGAAATATCAAAATCCATTTCCTTAGCTAATAGGCGTACAGTAGTCGTTTTAGCTGTGCCTGCGGGTCCTGTAAGTACAAGCACGCGCTGTACACGGTTCAGCTTTTGATAAAGAGAATGAAAGAAACGTCTTACACGGTACTTCTTTAACTTTCCCGTTGGTCCTCCTTCAAATGCTTCTTGAAACCACTGCCGTACATCTTCCACTTTTCGTTTGTGAACGGCCACTTCTGTCTGGGACAGACCTATTGAGAGTCTTTATCTAACCATGATTCTAAGACGCGTACCTCTGACTGCGGTTCATATCTGTCAACCCAGAGACGGTCGTCTTGTTGGGTAGGATAAGTGAGGCTTGAACAAAGGCAGAAACGAGATGCCTTACCGACAGCAGACATCTGGCTTTTCGCAGAATCTTCCAGCAATGATATCACGTTCGATCTAGGTTCCGCATTTGCTTTGCCTTTGCCAGATAGGTCGAAAGCAGGAGGTCTTGACACCTACTCTCATTAGGGACGGATTGACATGCAAATAGCTACTTTCAACTGACTGAGAGCAGCGGCTTTAATGTCTTCTTCTTGGCGGCAGGTAAGCGCACACACTTATTCTTCAGAGTTTGTCTTGATGATGAGTTCGATACCAGTTTCGATTTTGGCGCCATGGCTGGCTGCGTTGAAGTTGAGTTTCGCGACGCGCGTGTACGTGTCGGCTCCGAGTGGTAACTGTAACACAGCTCCGACAGACCAGCACCCTCGACTCGGTTGAACTCATTCAGCGTTACTTCTTGAATTACTTGTATATTTTTGTGAATGCGTTTCGCCCACGAGTCAGTCTCTCAACTCGAGTCTCGTAATTAGAGTGCCTCTGTTAATCGACCCCGGTCTCTTGTAGCTTCGATGTATAATCCAGAGTCTCCTGCGTCGTCCATTCAACAACCAGAATCTCTCTCAAACCCTCTTCAATATTTTCTTAAGAGTCTCCACCATCTGGATTTAAAGGGAAATATTGTTGACGCCGGCCTTCCACCAGTGGGGCATGGGGGCTACAGTGATATCTACGTCGGGTATTACACGGTTGCATCCACAGCTAACATGATGAAAGTTGCCATTAAGAGGCTGCGCTTGCATGTCCTTGGAGACGCAAGATTCTTGAAGGTAATATTAATGACTAATGAATTTGTGATTTTCGAGCTATCATCAATGCTTAATGCCTTGTATCCTACAGACTTTAGCAAAGGAACTGCGCATCTGGTCTGATCTCGACCATCCTTATGTCCTTCCTCTGCTTGGATTCTTCATTGAGGACAATAACTACCCTTCTCTTGTTTCCGCGTGGATGGAGAATGGAACTGTTCAACAATATCTTCAATTGCACCCCGAGTGCGACTTCCAGCAAATGGTGATCAATGAGTTTATTTTG
>SGPK01000063.1:0-74770 GCA_004802695.1 Phellinidium pouzarii
GTCATCTCAAGGCACAGACTGGACCAAGCTGGAAGAAGAGAGACTACATTGAAACTATGCAACCAACATNAAAAAAGTGTAAATACCGAGCGACAAAGAGAAAGTAACCTCAGTATAAATTTATTTTCTTGTTAGTTTCATTGTCGCCAACTCTTTGATGTCCCGACGTGGATACAGCAATCGAGGCTGTCAAATGCCGAACTAAGCAGATGAGTGATTTACTGAAGACGCGCCATGGGAAAAGATAGTAGCGCGTTCGTCACGTGCCCTGCGGGAGCAAAAAGGACAACGTAGCATCGGGTTCAGGATCTCATTTGCACTTCCGCGAGCAAGAACAGGGGGAAAAAATAGATAACAAAAATGGAACGTTGTGCTCAAATTTACAAGGTCTTCCAGCCTTTCAGCAGTGAAAAGCCTTTCTGACTCACTACTGGACGTCATACTCCCATATTCCTCTCCTTTTTCTTTATCTATACGCAGCTTCTAGACGGTGATCACCACCCGCGTGAGCGAAAGTCCTTCACGCTGTCCCGCGCAGTCTCCAACTTGTCGCGGAAGTTGAGTTTAAGCACTGTTCGCGCCTTCGTGTTGTCAAAGTGCATTGCATACTTGAAGTCCTTTCCCATGCCTGGTGTGCCAATCGGCGCGTCTACTTCTGGAATATTGAGTTCGTTCACCGCGTCGACTGTAGCGTACAGTAATGCATCAGTCACTCGTCAAACCAAAACAGCGACATCGCAAAAAAAAAAAGAAAGNAAAAATTGCAATGGGAGAAAGTACGTACACCAGTCTTGCCAGATGAAGTGACCGGAGCAGAGTACGAAGCGCTCACCGCCTGCGCGGGGTGATTCGAGCGCAAGAACGTGCCCGCGCGCAACATCGCGAACGTCAACCCATCCGAACTGCATCGCTAAGAGCTCCTCTGGAGTCTTATTCTTTGTGAGGATGGCCTCGTAAAAGAGCGCTACGCTGCTGTTGAGTGCATCAGGCGAGGCGACCTCGTGCAGAATTGGACCAAAGACCTGAAAGGACTGTCAGATAGAAGTACATACGACAACTGCAATTCAACAAACGTACGAAAGGCGGATTTAGTACGGTGAGATCCCATGAGATCTCGGACTTATGTTTGTCGACAAAGTCCCACGCAGCTGGCAAACAAAATTGGAACTTAGTCAGCATGCTGGCAAATTGAAATGTACACACCTTTTTCTGCGAGAGTCTTGGATGCGCAGTATTTTGCCGTTTGATCCGCTGCGCGCCCTTTCTCGCGTACCTCGGCGATGCTGCCATTGTTCCAAATGTTCTCGTTGACCTCGCCCATGACTGCAGGATCCAGGATTGCTGCGCACGAAGAGGTGACTGCGATGCGCTTGAGCTGTGGGCCTCTAGAATCTGTATTCAATGTCTAGGAAGACTACTCTTAACGAGGAGACGCACGCATATTTCACTGCAGACTCGAGGATGCCGACAGTGCCCTTCACCGCGGGATCGATGATTTCTGTAAACTCCCTCTTGGTGAGTCAGCAAGACCGCCATTTGTCTCTAATGTACGCACCGCTTGGTTCGTCCGCATTGTAGTGGAACGGAGATGCGGTGTGCGCGATCGCGTCGACGCCTTTGACGGCTTCGTCAAATGCGCCTGGCGCGGTGATGTCCGAGACGATGGCGAGTTCAAGTTTGCCACTCGCGACCTCGGTCTTAAAGACATTGCGGAGGTGGGTCGTCTTGCTCTCTCCGCGGACGGTACCGCGGACAGAGTAGCCGTGGTCGAGGAGGTCCCTGACGAGCCATATGGCGACGTAACCGTTTGCACCAGATACAAGTACTTTTGCTGGAGCAGAGACAGCAGGCATTGTGTGTGAATGAGAGGCGAGGCGATTGGAGCTGATGGTGGCTTATATACTATCCGCTCATATGGANCCCCCCATGTGTCCGCACCATGAATGAATGAAGTACTAGATGATGGGAAACTTTACTGCAGGAATTTGCCAGCCTCGGTTCTATATTGAAAAACTTCTTCGAGTTGTTGCATCCATGGAGGTCGGCCCGATGTCAGCTGTTAGCAGTAATGAATGTAGGAGTACTGGTAGAATGAGAAAGGCTGGCCTTCAATCCCATACCATGTATCATTTGACTACACTTATTTTCTCTGGAGGACATATGCATGTCTTCATATTTATTTTATTTAATATTTATGTGCGCAAATGACGTCGAATGCGCACGTGATGACCTTCCTTTTCGGGAGAGTATAGACCACGGTCACCTCGGTGTCCCACTGGCAGGACGCCAATGAATACCTCAATCCTTTACAGGTCTCCGATCCAGCCGTCTATTCGCTGGCCTTTTTCACTGAAACCATGGCGTCGGACTGGCTCGGATCTGTCATATGCTTGCTCGTTATCCAGCAGCAACATGCATCACAAGAAATTCGAGTGAAAAAAGATACGGAACTTTATATTTGAATTATTATATTATATTACAGAATGAAATCAACTCTCATAGGGACTCGACTCGGATATCAAGCCATCGAGCATCAAAATAAAATACATGTGCAAAACTTGCTTGCACTCGAATCCCACTGAACTCTACTTTGATATTAGGCACTCATGCGTGCACACTTTGAACCTTGCTCCTCTCTATCTCTATCATACCAGCATAGTCCTCGCTTTCATCTTCCTTGATGCCTGTGTATACCCATCCCCGCGCGCAGAAGTCGTGAACGCTATCTCGCGCGGTCGCACGCTTGTCGCGAAATTCGAGTCCCAGTACTGTCCGTGCCTTCGTATTATCGAGGCGCGTCGTGTACTGGAAGTCTTCGCCCGCGCCAGGGGAGCCGACCGGCGCATAGACTCCTGGAATCTTAAGCTCGTTAACTGCGTCAACTGCAACATCAAAAGATTGTAATCCATCAGTCTCTGATCGGAGATATAGTATTTGCAACGGATGATGGAATCGGGGGGGGGGGGGGGGGGGAGGACACANTACACCAGTCTTGCCAGATGAAATTGCCTCCGGTGAGGATGAAACGCTCGCCTCCCGCGGCGGGGACTTCTAGTGCGAGCACGTGCCCACGCGCGACGTCGTGCACATCGGTCCACCCGGCCTGCGTGTGTGCAAGTTCCGCAGGTGTCTTGTGGTTCGTGAAGATGGCCTCATAGAATGCGGCAACACTACTATTGAGCGCATCGGGCGCGACAACTTCGTGCAAGATTGGGCCGAAGACCTGAAAGGTACCTTCAGAGGGAATAGAGTTGAGGCGATAGGAGAAGGTCGTACGTAAGGCGGATTCAAGACGGTAAGATCCCAAGAGATCTCTGACTTGTGCTTCTCGACGAAGTCCCAAGCAGCTGCGGATTTGTGATCGGAATCGTGATCGAACTAAGCACGCAATCACGCAAAGTGATACATTATATTTCCACGTACCCCTCTCCGCAAGGGTCTTAGATGCGCAGTATTTTGCCCATTGAGACGCAGCGCGGCCCTTTTCTCTCACCTCGGTAACGCTGCTTTCGTTCCAGCTGCTCTCGTTGAGCACGCCTGTCGACTTGGCGTCTGTGGCCCCGGGCTCGTAGACTGCCGTACCCGAGGAGGTCACGACGATGCGCTTGAGCTGCGGGCCTCTTACAGCGGGGATTGGAAGTTTAGAAAAAAAAACGAGAACCGTTTACGGGAACAGACACGCACGCGTATTTCATTGCAGATTCAAGGATTCCAACTGTCCCCTTCACAGCAGGATCAATTATCTCTGTGGGTATTCTCTAAGCAGGAGAACACAAACTACGCGAGGCTCGAAGCTGTCTGGAGCACCTACCACTCGGGTCATCTGCTTTGTAGTGAAACGGCGAAGCAGTGTGCGCGATTGCGTCGATGCCTTTCACGGCGTCATCGAACGCTCCGGGAGCAGTGATGTCAGACACGATGAAGAGCTCGAATTTGCCGCTCGCGGCCTCACGCTTGAATAGATTGAGGAGGTGAGTCGCTTTGCTCTCCGCGCGCACGGTACCTCGGACTGCGTAACCGTGCTCAAGGAGGTCTTTGACGACCCAAACGGCAATGAAGCCATTCGCACCGGAGACGAGCACTTTCGTTATAGCGGAGACGGCGGGCATTGTGTGTATGCGGAAAGGGAGATTGGGAGATTGAAAAATATGGTGGCTTGTAAGTGACTCATATATAGCTGTTGCTATGCGGTCTTAACTTGATGGTGTGCTCAAATGTATTTCTTGCGGACTGATACAGCGTTCTTCATTCGGGACATACCAATGAGTAAGGATCAATGAAACATTGCCATTCAATGCATCGCCACTCTGCGGGCCCGATTTATTGACCATTCCCTCTCTTGACCCCTGGATCTTTTATTTTCAGACACATGTATTTCGTTGTATATGAACGAACGTGGAACTGGGACGGCTCAGTAGTGGTTTGAACGAAAAAGGGAGAATAGGCAAAAAATAGAGTGATATTTTAAAGTACGTTAGACCCCATTGCAATTATGGCAATCTCTATCATCTGGAGCAGGCCCACAACTGAGGATTTTATGCAGTGNTTTTTTTTCTTCTTCTCCCTTCTTTTTTCCCATCTGCTACTTGCGTCATTTAATATGGACATAGAAGCTATGGCCTTTACGTTCAAAATTTGTTCTGCTGCATTTCCCCCCGACTTAACCGGACTTGGATTGCCNTTTTTTCTCGCTGAGGCCGACTCCATAGAATTGATGCGGTCACTCAGCACTGTCAGCAGTGAAGATTGAACTGGAACTGTAACAACTTATAATAGTACAGGTGTATTACTATTTAGATGAAATTTACTTCAACTTGCAAGTTGTACGGCATGTCAGGTATTGTCGCTGTCACGAATATGATATGCCACCGTTCTCGTGTCCGACAAGAGTCGTGCCTCCAGCAATCAGCGAACTGTACGACTAAAGCTGAAGCGAAGAGGGCCGGAACAGCTCCCTGCAGCTCTATAGTGCAATCGCATCGATTTCTGTACAGCCTGAGGAAGTATCAACACGTCTTGGAATCTATACGCCAAGCACCGTGACTAGTCGAGTCTCACAAGCTGACTCTCAGGCTGAACAAATCATATGGAAGTCCTCTTGTAACTAACTTGAAAAACATTCAAGCGCAGTGTACCAGGCGCTAGTATTATATATATACATAAACTTTCAAGTTTTCCTCTCTCATAAACCTTGTCTCTCATTCTCATGTTCACTGCTTTTGTGTGCGTCAATCACCACTTCTTCGCGCGTAAGTCCTGCACGCTGTCCTGTGCGGTCGCTAGTTTTTTGTGAAACAAGATTCCAAGCACCCTTTTCGCCTTCTTGTTGTCGAGGCGTATTCGGTACTGGAAGTTCTTCCCTGCGCCTGGTGTGCCGATCGGTGCGTCGACTCCTGGGATGNTTTTTTGCTCGTTCACCGCGTCAACTGCGACGAATATAGACCATATCGATCAGCCATNGGGGGGGTTGTTTAAAAAAAAAACGCGTTATAGCACAGGGAGAAGAATGGAAGCATAGTCTGTACATCAATGTTGCCAGACAAATTGGCCGCTGCTGAGGATGAAGCGCTCGCAGCGCTCGCCCGCGGGCGGGGACCTCGAGCGCTAGCCACATGACCGCGTGCGACAATGCGCACGTCGACCGACCGACCGAGCTTGTTCTGCTGAAAGCTCTTCGGGTGTCTTGCGCTTCCCGATGGCCGCTTCGTAGAACGCAGCAACGGGCCGAAGAACTGCAAGGGTAGAATGTGTCCAATAAAAGAGGAAAGGCGTACGTGCGTATAAGGTGGATTTAGAACAGCAAGCTCGAAATCTCTGACTTGCGCTTCTCGACAAATTCCCATGCAGCGTTTAGAGGGCAGTAATGAAAAGAAAAAGNAAAAAAACAAACAGCGCGCTGTGAGCAATGCACATGCCCTACACGGACTCGGACTTCTTTTCGCAAGCACCTTGGGATGCGCGATACTTCCCACTTTGTGTCGTGGCACACCCCCTTCTCACGTACCTCGACGACGCTGACCTCGTTCGAGCTGCTCTCGTTAAGCACCATTATGCGGCGCCCGATGAGGCCATCGCGATGCGCTTTAGCTGGGGGCCGCTGGTTGGTAAATATAGATGATGACACGCATATTTCGACGCGGATTCGAGAATACCGACCACTCTCTTCACCGCAGGGCCAATAAGCTCTATAATTGCATTGTAATGACTGGCGGATAGGAAGCCCCGTAGGGAAACGCAGATTATGCATTGCCTTCTGGATTTATCTAAGTTTTATTCGGTTGGGGTATCTGTGGACTAGCATGCGTTCTTTCGGCAGAGTTTTCCCATCAGAATTCAACGGCGTACTCAGGCTCTAAGGGAAATATCTTGATAACGGTAATGGAGACGAGGCATTTAATTCGAACATAATAACACAACTAGCATCCAACTTCTCGAACAGAAGCAGTCACTTGAATTTCGATCAGTTTGTACTGCAAAAAAAAAGGTCATTTCGAGAGGTCATGGAGATTCGTATTCGCGACATTGATCATAGCGCTGAAGAGATTCCAAAAGCTGTCGTAGGCGAACTTGCGGGATCTGCCAAATGTAATCCATTTGGTCCATAGAAGTATGATTTTTATTTAGTTATTTCTGAATCCCGGAAATCTCGTGACTCAAAATCCTATCTATCTGAGTTCTCGCACTCTTTGAATATTTTGCGGAAGGGCTTGACATGACAGCAAAAGCACTTAATAACTTCAACCGTATTTATCACGATGAAGAGCTTATGCTACTCTTTTCTTAGCATAAAGGGTCTATGGTCAGTCAGTTTCTGATTGTTGGTGACGCAGTACAGACATCTCTAAATCAATTATCGTTTCGGTAGATTGAATCCATAAATATTTCGACTTGCTATAGCGCGTAATATCAAGTCTCTTAGCATATTCACACATTGTTATGTTTTCTCCTCGGTTGTCAGCAAGCACAAGGATACCTCAAGTCGCTTTTAACATTTACATGATTACCGATTACCGAGGCGTGATGACCATTTATTCTGCTCAGCAACACAAGACTTATCGAATTTCAGTCGATAAAAACTCAAATTCTATCGCTATATCCACAAAGACATTCCTGTTCTCTTCAAGTTGGTTTTCAGTATTGGTTCCACAATAAACAGCCTGCTGGCTACAGCGTGGCTCCGATCTCTTGTGTAAGAATTAACAATCTATTCTGTGTTTGAGTCATTTATCCCGGTATGCTCACGTTTTAGGAAAGACCCGGACAGAGTGCTTTCTCTTTGGTTTATTGCATGGCTCAGTACCGGACCAATGGTCTCATTGCTTATAGCCGGTGTATTCTTCTCTGTTGCTTTGTGTCTGGTTTCATTATCATCAATCCAAGTAAGCATATCTCCAGTAATTAAAATTTTCTCTAATAGGTGTTTAACGAAACTTCGAATTAGCATGTGGTGACCTCAATATAGGCCTTTTGATCCTCTCCGCTTATTTTGTTGCCGAGAAATGGAGATTTCGCCACGAAGTCGGCCCTGTAGGGAAATGCGTGACAGACAACTCCCTCACACTGTCTCTGTCCAACTGGTTGCTTAAATGGCTGAAGTCACCAAAACATTTACAAAGGCACTGGACTGGCGCACTACACGGAATGGGCATAGAGTTGATTGAAACCATTGAGGCCCATACCGAAGAGGCCTGAACTGTTTGAGCCTCCTCAAATTCAAATGTTATGGAACGCGCCCTCGGATGAAAATTACTTTACTGCCAGCCGAAATAAAACAGGCACTACTGTACACTCAATAGCGACAAACGCACAGTATCGAAGAAGGAAAGGCCGAGACATGTTTATGGGTTGAAAGGCCTGTTTTGGAGAGCATGATGCCCGGAATAGTATACCTTCGTGGCCCGCTTCTTTCTGAAAACTGAAAACTACATTAGTACATCTGGTAGCAATGCAGCGTTCGGAGAAGGAGGGCATGTCGAAGTTGCTCCAGTTTGGCTAAGCACGCCGAGCTGATACATGCATGCTTGTCGCAGGCGCATTGAAGATGAAAGGGCGGCGGTTCATGCGGCAGCGGCATTCCTGGAATCATCTCGTTGAAGGATAACGACTGATTTGCCTTCGGTCGTTCCACCTCCACCTCCACCTCCACTCAGTTTGTTCGGACCGCGACCCAGGGCCCACGGTTTGTAGACCGATCATTGTAAGTATGATGTTTGCTTCCTGTAAAGATCTATGGTATCATCCTCACAACTGGCATATTCAGAGATCAGAGATGAATAAAGGCGAATCTCTGGCTGAAATGACAGAGGACCTATCACAAAGTCACGGTGCCATCATATCATGATTCATTTTCGATGGTAGAGTAGTAGAGTACAAGCGCGGCAGCGTACTGTAACTCGGTAGAAATATGTTCATAGAAATATGTTCATAGAAATATGTTCTTCATGACCTAAACCTACATTGTTTTTGTTCACCTCATATCTTATACAACATAAACGACAAAAAGAAAGAAAAATCAAACGCAAGAAAAATCTAGGCATGAGAACCGAGCTAAATATCAATTGCAATGTCGGTATTGTCGTTAGTCAATGGGAGAACGNTTTGCTCGCAAATATGTCGGAATAGCAAGAAAAGAAACAAAAATCTACGATAATAATGGACCTCGGGAGTTGCCAGCAGATGCCAACATAGCATAAACCTCCGACTCAATTGAACCAGGGGATAACGGCCGCATAGGAGATGACGACCCAAGAATGGATGCGTCGTCATCGTCGCTGTCAGCAGGTGCAGAAGCACGAGAAATTCTGCTCGGACCTGCCACAGGAGGCGGGGTAGGCGAGCGCCGCGGCGTACCGATCAGCGTCCTGCACACAGGACATGTACGCGCCGAGTGAAGCCATTGCTATTTGGAACCCCAAAGAAATTAGATACAGATACAATTGCATAAGAAGAGACCAACGACCGACCTCAAGACATTCTTTATGACACCAATGGTTACATGGCTCCGCCTTTAGTACGGGGTCAACATCTTTATACTATTTTCTAACGTCAGTTGCTGCAAATCGAACGTTAAGAAAATCATATGCATACGTCGTCAAGGCATATAGGACAGCGCGTGTCACTTTGTGGTGACTGCCAATCCTTGTAAAGTCCTGTAGGAAGTGCGGATATAACATGTGCCGGTGTGGCTCGCGGCTTCGCCTCGCCCAATGTCGCAGCCAGAGCGACTAAACTTTCATACGAGGTATCAAAATCCTCGTCACGCTGTCAGAACGAAAGTAATAAACAAGAAAAACGACATTATTGACTGGCGAATCATGAATTTATAAAACAAACGAACCATGAAATCACCCAAATTGCGCAAAGTCGGCCTACGCCCAATCCTCGTTGAAAATGAGCGCATTGTGCTCGGCGCGTCTTCATCACGACGTCCAGATCGTGCACGCTGGCGTGCACGCGTGCGGTTGGCAGAAACCATTGCAAACCAATCATGCAATGACCCGTTGGATTGCGGCTGCTGCAAATCCTGATGATTATGCCCCGCAGCTGTTCCAGTTCGAACACGGTTGGGCGGTGTGCTGTCCGCGTTGTCCGGCGGGGGTGCGAACAGCGCAGACACCGGATTGCGTCGTCTGCGGAATGTGTCTATCCATGAAGCACGCCTGTCCTGGTCGCGATCATCATCGGCAATCTCGCCCCAGCGCACGTGAGCGTCGCCTCGTACCAGACGCACTGGATCACGTACATGAACACGCGTCGGCTCAAGCAGACGCTCGCGCTCAAATGCGTTGTTAAACTGCTGCCGGCGCGGGCCAGTCGAACCATCGCCACCTAGGACATTCATAGCGTGTTGAAAGCCCTGCGTGCGACCAATAGGCGGTGTTATTGCCGTCGTAGATGGCGCTATTTCATGCTCACGCTCGCCATCATGCGTCTGCGCAAGCGAATGACGAGACTGAACAGATTGAAGTATCATTGCACGGTGCAGCGCGAGTTCGCTACTTCTCTCTGCGGTATTTCGCCTAGAAGCATTCCACGCCGACAAATGCTGAGATCCATCGGGGCGCGGACCTAGCCTACGCCAAGGTACGTTACGCGTATTTATATCCTCCGAACCAAATAACCTGTTCTCCGCATTCTCTAGCTCTCGCTCGGGTGCTAGTGAAGGCAATTGGTCAAAGCGCAAAGGCGGTAGCGAAGGTGGCCGAGAAGTGCTCAGCGCAGCTGCATGACTTTGTTCAGTAGCACCTGATTCTTGAATGTTAGACCACGTCCGCACACGCGACTCCTGTAGAGGCGGAAGACCCGACAATTCGAATTCACCCGAAGTCTCTTGTGCACGAACACGACCTGGGCTCCTCTCCCCGACACCTTCACCCAACCGCTGAGCAGATTCGCCAGCTGTTTGGGTTGGGAAACGGCTATTATTCGGGTACAAGAGCTGCAGCAGGTCTTGACCAGGGTCTGGATTCGAGGTGGGGACCTGGCGCCTACTTAGGGAGGGCGATCTGTGTCTGTCAACAACGGCATCTCTACCAATGTCAAGACCATGGGCGGGACGCCACATCCCATCTTCTTCGGCAGGCACGTGAGTAGGTGAATCGCCCGTCCGCGTATTCAGGTGTGTGTTGTCTGATAGGTCCGAGAGTAGACGAAGGCGTCGCTGGCGGAGCAATGCAACAGATCCACGAGAGTGGCGTGCTGGTCCGAATGCCTGATTTGAGGCAAAGTACTCGGCGGCCTCGGTAGACGACGCTGTGCCTCGCGCCTCCGGTCTTACGTCTGACTCTGCTTCTGGCCTAAGGAAATGATGCGCGGAGACATTAGGAGAGTAAGTGACCCTGGAAGAGAACGGCGCGGGGCTAAATGAGTGCCGCCAATGCGGAGGCGACGTTGACCCAGCGCTAGCGAGTGACGATCTCTCGCGCGCAGAAGACGTCGGCCGTTGGAGGTAGGGTGAACGCGGGTGAATATTAAGGCGTGTGCGCTCGCGCAACTCGCTCAGAGTCGAACGCTCCAAAGCTACTCTGCCAATACTTGCATGTCCACGATCACTCCGTCGTTCCCATTCATGCTCGCGCTCCATTGCCTGCTGAAATTGTTCCTGTTCACGTTCTATTTCCCGTTCTATTCTTCGCTGCACACGCTCCCTATCTTGCTCACGTTCCCGTTCCCTCTCTTGCTCTCGCTCCCGTTCCCTCTCTTGCTCCCGCTCCCGGTCGTTTCTCTGCAAATTAAGGAGCGACTCCATCAAACCTTCCGCCGCCTCCCTAATCCCCGAACTCTCCATGAACGAGTGCCCATCTGGGCCGGGACGGTGAAGATCGCTCATCAAGAGCGGCGGGCTGTTCGACGCAGAATAAGCAGGCGCGGACGCAGCGTGCGACAAGTTAATGGACGGCGGCAAATCAAGCGGCGGCAAAACGAGTAATTGTGAGAGCGGTGAGGATGCTTGCGAGAAATTCCCGTGTCCCGAATCCTGTAAATAATCCCCATAGCGAGTGGATACTAAAGTCTCGGAGAGTGGTAGCCGTGCGGACTCCTGACGCATATGTTCTGTAGACGGCGTTTGCCCCTCACGCCATTGCTGTGCAGCTGGTACCGAATGGCCAAGTTCCTGAAGTGGCTGCTGCTGCGTGCGTGAGACGCCATGCCTTTCATCCACACGTGAACCTTCAAATAGAGAGTTAGAAAGAAAATAGAAGATACTATATGATATGTTTGAGAAAAAAATCCCACCTCTCGAGCGTAAAGTCGTTGCAATTGCAGACGTAGATGTCACATCACTTTCCCTTCCTCTACCCGGACTCCGAACTTCATCTGCCAAGCCCTCTCTATGCAATCTCGTAACTCTCCGCATCTCCCGCCTAAATCCTCTATAGTTATTCCACAAAGCATCCCCGTCTCGTATGGACGTCTCAGGCTCTTCATCAGAGCCAAATATCGCTGAACGAAGTGTCGGTAGGCTAGGTCGCGGCGGTGTCGGCAAACGTGGCACTACACTCTCTCTTTCGACCCTACTCTGGCTCTGGCTCTGGTTCGGATTCAGTAATGAATGTGAGTGGGGGATTCTAAGACTACTCCCGTCCATCTGCATGTCCATCTGCACCATCCGTCCAATCCGCTCATTTTGGTTCCCCAACAGATCTGGTTCAGCAACACCAGAGTGCATACGTGTATGGGAATGAGAGAGAACTTCTGCAGATCCAGGGGTTGATCTAGAATTGTACGCAGTACTTCCCAGATCCCTCGCAATGTCGGATAACGGAGGACTCCACGGCCACGGACGAGTCCGGTTGTCACTATTCATGTGCCCGACGTTTGAATTGGAGCTGACTTGTTCCCCATAACCCTGCATGCGGTGCATGAAACGGTCCCATCGAGGATTCGCGTGCGATACTGGCCTTGTACTCCCCAGAGCAGATGTGACAAAGTTGCCCCAACTCTCATGAATAGAATCCAAGTCACGTCTATCCTCATCTTCACTGGTGTCTGAGTTGAAAGTACTGCTTGTACTCTGCGTTTCCGTTCTTTCAGTACCTCCAACTAGAGTCGTGGACCTTGTATCATCGTCTGCCCTATTAACAGATAATGCACGATCGACAGTAATACTATCTTCATCCTCATCGTCGTCTTCTCTTTCATCGTCATTCAAGCTGTATGCCGACCTGAAGCGCGTTGGCTCGATCTCTGAAGACCTTCCGGACGTCTGTGCGTTCACGCTCGCAGCTCTTGCGCTAGCAAAGGAGGAAATTCCTCCTTGATTCACGCTTCTTCCATTACCAGAAGATATGCCGGATGCATAAACAGAAGAACCAGAACCGACGTCTGACAGAGACGACAAAGATGGTGATATGTGCGTAGTATTGGAGTGACGATCTGCATTAGTATCACCTTCCACCGAAAGAGGGTTGTTGCTGTGTATATTGTCATAAAAGGCTTCGGACCCTCTGGTTGAGTTCGAGCTTGCATTCGTAGTACTTGCCCCGCCAAAGGGCATAGTGAGTGACATCGCAGGTGAGGCACGACGCTGATGCTCCTCAAAGTCAAACGGCGGATGGCATGGGCGAGGGGCATCCTCGGACTGAGTCCGAGAATGAACAGCCACATTGTCTAAGGCACCAGACCGCAGTGGAGCAATAGACCTATCGAAAGCGCGTGCACGGGCTATAGTCGCTCGAAGACGCTCTGTCGCAGCACCGAGAAGGGCTTCTGTTTCATTGGAATCCCGGCGGACGGAACGCAAGGTAAATGGATGGGAAGACACATTGATGCCTTCGTCCATTGTCATGTCTACATCAACGGCAGGTGGTGGTGCAGGACTCGACAAGCGAGGCGAAAGCATGTCTGCAAAACCTGGTGGGCTCTCCCGTACCTCTGAATTCCAACGAGTGCGAAAGTCGGCGATGGACGGCGTTGACGAGTCAAAGGAAGATAGTGACAGCGCAGGAGCGTTCCATGAGGGCATCGAAAACTCCGCGTACGTGGAGCTCACACTTGAGGATGTCGAGTTATCAAACTCGCCGGACGCCTCAACCCCTTCCTCCACCTGTGCTGCGCCTACCAATGATCCTGATCCTGATTCCAATCCAGCAGAAGTGAATCCAACACTTCCATCGTTGCTATTCACACTACCCCCGATGCTGACGCTCGAGTTTGCGCTGTCCGGGCCCTCGCTGCGGGCGCGCTTGTTGCGTTCATTGTGGCCATAGCCATCGTCCGATGCCTGTGAGCTGTACCTCAAACCACTGCTCCCACTTACGCTTCTACTTCCGCCTGTACTCGCACCTGTACTCGTACTCACGCTCCCACTACTAGAGTCCGCACTGCCCGCGTCAGCGCTCTCGCCATCGTCAACATCGAGGCCGAACTGGTGGAAGGAGCGCTTAAACGTGGAGTGCGATGGCGTAAGCGTCAAGTGCACTTGCGGCGGATTGCTCGAGATCGGCATAAGTCTGTGGCGACGTCGACAACAGCGAGGACGACGGTGTCGATGTCGTGGGCAGACGTTGGTGATGGTTTCGGGTGGTCTAGTGTTCAATGCTTCGCCTCCTTATACATTGAGGGCCTGGTACTTGCCGCTTTGGTATTATTGTGGGTAATTATATTATATAAGCCTTGCCCCTTTCTCAATATTATATTAAATATATAAACGCGCAGACGTACACATACATTTCCTCGCATCTATACGGGCGGTGATAGGGTAGGCGTATGGTTATTTTATGTTGCCATACATCCGTGCTTACTTCAACCCACATAAATTCATGTCTGGAAGCAACACATTGGCTCTGCATAGGAGCCATCTACACACGGCAGTAGTGTGCATAATACCGTGATGTCATTACAGAAGAGACACAAACCAAGGAGTCGATATCCAGATACACTTTANTTTTTTTCTTCTGAATTCTAGCATCCGTTTACACAGTGCCTACTCTATGCTGCGCAAATGAAACTTTATAAGTAGGAAAATGAAAGGACAAAAAGACAAAGACTCCAACTCCAGCACTGACTGCGCCCCGTGTCCGCCAAATGTTTTTCTGATGAATCTGAGACAAAGCGCCAGGCCACAATCAATCATCAACCAAAGCCTTGGCTGTCGCGTACTTCTCTGCCCAGGCTTGGCTCATCTGCATCGCGCCTTCAAGGTCCTCCTATCCAGGAAGAGGGAAACAGCGTCAGCAATATTCTTGTTCGACGCCGATCCTGACCAACGCAAGACTTAAAAATTCATACTTTGTAGTGTTTCGCTACGTCTGGCGCAAGAGGATCGTCTGGGTTCGGTGTGCTGAGAAGAGACTGAATTGACAATAGCACCGTGCGGATTTGTAATGCCGGTGACCATCTGTCTATTGGATGGAAAGTTGCGTTGTAAATAAATAAGTCGAAGCAAGAGATGGCGTTTTGTAGATATCTGAGAGTCATAGCTCATTTTGATAGAGGATTGACGTACCCTTCAGAATGTCTAAGCAGATCCGTCCGAGTTTGTCTGTGGAAAGCAGTGAATAATTACCAGCGAGAAAAATCAAGTCATCAACAATGTAGGGAAAGCGGTAAACACGTTTATAAGGAAAATGAAAAATAGTAAATCCGTACGTACCGATATTTGGGTGGTATATCTTCGTTAAGAAGCGCACTTTCGGCGGGGACATCGGGTAATCCTCAGGCAAGAACAACTCCAATTTGAATACACCGTCTGTGCGTCCCACACAAATGCAGCCGAAATTTCCCGAAGCAGACGTTAAAGGCATCCAAGAGACCACGCGATCGGACAAAATCCGAGAACGTCCAGCGGAACGAAATATAACAGCAACAAATCCAGATGTGAGCACACCGACGGAGATGCAGTGAAGAAGATTGCGAATGTAGGAGAATAGAGACGCACTCGCGAACGGACTTCCCTCTGGACCCTCGATTGTCACGTTGAAGTAGCGTAAGTTGTCGTCATGCGGGGTAGCAGTTATTCCAGGTGCCGGGTCGGTGGTCAAGCGCTCGGTTTCCTGAAACGTTCATTTCGTATTGGGCGCGCGAGTTGAGCGAACGTTGATTTAATCGTTAGCCGTATACCATGAGAAACGAGTCGCGTGCCAAGAGTAGATATTGCGCATAAAAATGGAAAGTAATTGTGAAGGTGTCGGTTTGTCGATCAGGACAAGACAACAGAAGCAAGGAGGGGGATACGTCCATTGCGCAGGAAGGAGACGAATGCCATATCACAATCATGGTGATCAAGAACGAGTCGTAGCGACACCACATCGAAGCGCGTATAGGGGTTGATAGCCACATATTTTCACCAACGTCCGAAACCCGGAAAAAAGAAATAGACCGATGACCAAAGCATTCAGAAAAACAAATAAGAGAAGGAGACATTTCATGAGCGCCATTATTTTCTCCTCACATTCTCTAGCATATAAACTCACCTTGATGATCCGCTGCAACCGTCCGACAGTTTGCTCGCTCACATCAGTGCGCTCACTCTGCGCATTCATATTCGAGACATACCTTAGGGAGGGCCATAGTCGTAGTCGTTTGTTGCACCAATCCCCTGAAGAGTGTAGGTTGCGTGCGTCTGGGTTGCGGGATCTTACGAAGGGTTGAAGGTAGTGACGTGCGTGTCTTTGGCTTATCTAAGCCGTTAAGTCGAAGCGTGGGTTCTCCTTTTCCTTTTGCTTACACTACCCGTCAAAAATGCCTCTGTCGATTTTTTTTTATATTTCTGAGGCAGCAAACTTNAAAAAACCTATTCGCGCACGACAACAGCAGAAGCGCTCCCGGTCTTTACGGCCAACAATACCGACAATGCTCATGCAGTTCAGAAATGCGGTTGACTTTAGATGAAATATCCGTAGGGCTCGCGAATATAAGATTTTATTTTGTAATTTTCTAGGCTAGATCTGTTATTTCATTCAGAGGGGCTCATTCTAGTGAACTCTCTCTCTTCTTTCAGAGCCTTCCACATCCAAGTAAAACTCTATGCCTGTAGCTGCGTCTTATCTATATGCAATCTGGACTTACACGTACACTACTGTTAAATGGAACGGCAAGATGGCTACAACCAGAAGTCTAGCTGACTGGTGTAAAAATAAAGAGACAAATAGGTAATCCAAATCAAAAAAAAAAAAAAGTTCATCGAGTAACATCTTCTTTCGTACCGACATGAGACACTCTCGACTCAATCATCGTGTCCACCGTGGCAGTTTCCGTCTGCGGCGTTCNTTTTTTCTTCGACAACTCGAACGTCACTCGCATCAGGTCTCAGTGCACTGTCGTTCTCCGCAACGTTCTTCTTCTCATCCGCGTCGTCATCGTCATCGGCTAGGGCTAGACTCTTATCCTGCCCTCCCGCCTCCAAGTCCGCGTCCCTCTCGTTGCCCTTACCAGAATCAGCCACCTTCCCGCTGCGCACCGTCGCGCGCTTGAGCGTATACGGCCGCAGGAACAGCACGATGATAAAGCAAAACCCGATCATCGGCGTGAGGGACAGCCAGAGCGTAGTAATCGCGCTCGTGTACGTGTGTATCACCTCCTTAAGTTGAGTCGGATCGGGGTAGTCCGTGCGCAGCGAGCGCACGCTCTGTGCGAGTGCACCCGGGGCAGTGTTAATCGTGACGCCTACAAGCTTGCTGGCTTTCTTTTTGAGTGACTGTAAATACCATACGACGTCAGTCATATCTAAAGCTTATGCTTTACAACAAAGATGGGGTCGAAGTCACGCACGGATGACCAGATGGCCTGACCAATGGATACGCCGACGGTACCGCCGAGCTGCCGAACGAAGACAAACGTTGCCGTGCTAGTAGCCAAGTCTTTCAGTGGCATCGCTGCCTGTAGCGCGATAAGTGGGATTTGGAAGAGACAACCAGTACCAAGGGCGGCTATCAACGGAAAAATGGCACGTTCGGCTCTAGATGCCGAAAACATCATCAGTACATGGTTCGCATCAGAATGGTATTTGTATGAAAAGGAGACCATGATAGCAAAAAAGGGGAAAGGGAGGAGGGAAAGGAAGGGGATCATTAGATCGGACGAACATAACTGATACTTACATGCTCGAAGTATCATCCAATTTTGTCATGAGCCCGTAACCGATCGTCATGACCGCAAACCCACCCCATATGAAAGGACGATACCTGCCCCAGTGCGAGACGAGGATACCTGAGGCAGCGGACAGCATCGAGGAGCCTAAGGAGAATGGAATCATCCTTTTTGGCAGACGGAGGTTATACGTGAAGAAGCAATGAAAAATAAAAGAGGAAGTTACGAGAGCGTACGATGGCGGAGGGAGGGAGTGAGTCAGATAACAAACTCAAAGAACATAAAGTCTTTTCCAATTACCTGATACCAGCTCCAGTGGCGCTTGATCCCAGCACTTGGAAGAAGAGCGGGAGATAATAAGTCGTCGAGAAGAACGCAACGGCGTGCAGAAAGCATTGCACCAGGATAATGGCTGTTGTACGGGTCTGTAGTGGCGTATAAACGATAAGTAAATGACCATGAAATGAACAAAAGCATATGATAACCTTGAAGAGCCGCGGGGGTACAATCGCAGAACGCTTCGTGTAATATTCATTCACACCCGCTATAATGAGCAACACCGCACCAATCACGATGAGCGCGATCGTCTGTGGCTCAGACCCTGTTTTATACAAGACGAAAAAACCAGTCAACCACAAATTTTTGATTGATTCTTTCTGTTCAGACCCACAGCTCGTCTCGGCGAAATTGAAACCAAGCAGCAAGCACACAACGCCGCTCACTATCAAAGCCAACCCGGCAAAATCGAACTCGGAAACGTGCTGTTTAAATGGTCGACCATGGTGCGGATTCAAATTCAAGAAAAAGAAGAGGATGGCCGCCGCAAAGCCACCGGTGGGTAAGTTCACCCAGAAGCACCTATTATTACAATCGTTATGAAATTGCGAAAAAAGAATGAGNAAAAAAAGAACGCGAGATTAATTTTAGACTCACCAGCGCCAGGAGACGCGATCCGTGAAAGCCTATGTTTTTACGTGAGCTTTCAGGAAGTTAAAATTCTATCTGATAAGAATACGTACACCGCCAACAAGTGGCCCGACTACACTCGCAATTCCCCAAGTAGATCCTATGAAGCCACCATATTTTCCCCGCCTAGACGTAAATACGCATGTGGGAACCAGTGAGAAATCGATCCCGGATAAAAACGAGATCGGGCGCCGGAGAAAGGAGACAGCCGAGAGGCATACGAAAACATAAAGACAGATAACGCAGGAAGATAAAGAGAGACGTAAAAGCGTCAGAATGACGCTTTTAATATAAACGGCGGGACTTACTCTTCGAGGCTCACTATATCTGAGATTGTAATTTGCACTAGCTGTAAGATTCCGCCACCTCCTATTCCCTGGAGGGCACGGCACACGATGAGCCACGTCATGTTCTGAGCAGCACCGCAAAGCGCGGAGAAGACGAGGAAAATGAGGATGACACCAAAAAGGAGAGGCTTGCGACCAGTAACATCGGAGAGCTTGCCGTATAATGGCGAGAGTGTGGCCGCACCAAGCAAGTAAGCTCTAAAAGCATGGAATAAGGTTATATGGAAGTAGACGGAAGGAATAAATAAATTCTACGTACGATCCAACCCAGCTGTAGTTTTTCCCACCCTGGAGCTCAGAAACAATAGTCGGCAATGCAGTCGCCACAATAGTCTACATGGTTCGATTAAGATATGGATATTCCAGTTGTTGAGCAATGAAGAAAAAAAAGCAGCACAAATGGCTCACCTGATCAAGTGCAGCCAAGAAGACGCAAAGCATAAGCCCAGAGAATACCACGAAGATACGATTTTTAGGCAAGACTTGCTGTTCCCCTGCCTTCCACGATTCGCCTGGTTTTGATTTCGCCGCGGCAGGCGTGGATGCTGGATGGCCAGACGTTGCGAGTGCAGCCGCCGCCTTGTCGATATCCTTTGTCTCCGCATGTGCCATTTCGTCCAATTTCAATGCTGGCGCTCTCAGTTATTTTAGTTACGATTGCAATTAGCTTGAAGACTGCGGTAGACGTTTATCGGGCACGCGTCGAGATCGTGAAAGGCGTAGCTCGTCCGGGAAGCATAAGTCGGTGGCGGGGTATTGCAAGGGGACGCAGGAAGCACACGCACACAGTAGCTGGACGTCGACGAGTGGTGAGCGATGAATCCGCGAAGGCGAAAGCGGGAGAGGCCCTCGTATTTGAAGGCTGCCCATGATGGTATATATTTTAGGATCCGGACCACTTGGCCGTGGTCAGTGCCATGGTCGATCATTAATACTCAAGCCGAAGTCCAAAAAAAAAAAAAAGGGNAAAAAAAAGAAGAAAAAGGAAATGTTGGCTAACGGCAACGATGCCGAGGCTCCATCAAAATGGCAATATTAATGCCGAGGACTCTGTCACTTCCAAGTAAAATGATTCATAGGACGAATACAAATTTCGACCCACCACGCTCGAGTCTAGAACTGCTACAAGGGATTCGTTTCGTTGCGCGGTCCGTAGATAAATAAAGATAAAATAACGGGATGGCGAGAGTGCAAAGCTCATCGGACGAAGAGATCAGCCGTGTGCCGAGTCCAACTTCGGCGCTCTTCATTTTATAGATAAATAATTTTCAAAAGCAAGATGCTTCATCGCTCAAGCCCAGTCGAGACCGAAAGGGCTGGCCAGACGTCTGCACCGTGCCCACGACTGGAAGCTGGAAGCCTCAAGTAATTACTGCGAGCCTTCTGAGAATCCGAATCGACTAGAGGGCTTCCTTCAATTGAGGGCCAGCGCAGTCATGTATCGGCGGTGTTACCGCACCGCAGCAAATCACAAATAGCCGATGATATAACGGCCAGCAAGAAGATGTTATGAACAAGTCAAGTATCGTTTTCGGCTTGCTGATCAACCGCCATCATCTAAGATTTCGGCATGAGCGCTTTTCGTCAAGCCGACGAGACGAGGATTACAAATCTCGTCCTTTTGGCCGACTGAAACCGCTCATGTGTTCTCTTTTGAGACGTCCCGAAGCATCGGCATCGGTGTGTGGGGGGTTGGAGATTCCGGCTTCGCTTCGGCACGTTCTCTGCAATCCTCTAGTCGCCGCTTACCGCTGCAGCGGTTTCGTCGCACTTGTCGATTTTTTTTTTTCAAAGTAGTTCTTATTCCCAACAGCGCTAGCGGGTGCCAAACAGGTTGCCAGGAGACTACTTCGCCAAACGTGCAGACGGCGGCCATGTCAAATCGAATCGATAGAGCTCGGTGGGAATACACCAACTCAAAAGTCGGAAACCCGCGTGTATCTGTTTGTCTCTTAGTCTAGTCTGGCATCACAACGTGCGCGAGAAGAAAAACGGCTGTGTACTTACTGACTAGTAAACTCTTATTCACGGCGGTAGAGAAACCACCCAGAGTCATCGGCAACGGACAGACATAGACAGAAACAGGAGGCGATGCATCATGCCGAGGGCTGAAGGCTGAAGGCTGAAGCTGAATGGCTTTTCCCGGCGGGAACAGAACCGAGTTAGAAATAGCAGCAAGTCACAGGAATAGAATTAGAGGAGCTTCACGCCATCCGATTGATGTCGAAAGTCTTGCAGGGATATGTGTTCGGCACGCCATACGTATGTCGGGAAGCCGTTCATATAGCATGCAATCACAGGGCCATGTGGTGAAAGAAAACTCCCGCTCGAGTCGGAAGAAGAGCAGAAGCTTTTTGTGTGGAGACGGAGGGTGCAGAACGCGAGTAGGTATTTTCAATCCGCAGCCGGCATGACCGACGCCCAGGCAAATTGCGGGCAAGCCGTAGCTTAGTGGTGTCTATTTATAGACATGTAATTCCGCAAGTATTAAGTATGGGTCGTTTCTCTTGGCGCCTAACAATTCGGGAGTCCGAGTCGGAAAGAAGATTTAACGTAGCCAAATTAAAGGTAGAAAAGGGAACTTAACAGAAGTATTACAAGACCCGTCTCGGCATGCCCTCGGGCTTCAAACTGTTCCTCTTCGAAGACATGATCGATAAAGAGGAAGCAGATCGTGGGCCATGCTCAGGAAAGTAAAGCTCCTAGAGAAACACAACACACAGTGGTAACAAGAACAGTATTCACATTAAGTACCTGGTGATAAGAGGTTAGCCGCACCGGAAGAAGATACAAAAAAAAAGAAGTAGACTCACGTTTATGACAGAAACGATACAACATCAACCTAATAAACATGGAAGTTCGGTACAACAAGGGACATTCAGAAGCACGACGAATTGAAACAGACACGTAAAGGTACAGGAGCGTTGAAGAGGGTATGGCTTCGAATACTTAAAGAGGAGCAAGATCGGGCTGAACAGTTTGGTACTTGAGGAAGGGACGGCTGAATTTCATTCTCTAGTCAAACAGCAACCCGGCGAGTCATCTCTGTACCATATTAAGTAGAATTTTTTTTTTCCATAAGTTCGGCATCCAGCATTAGGTAGTAATAAAAGGCGCACCAAATTGACTGCCGGCAGGTCGCTTCTCTGGCTCGCTCTGCACCCAACCCGCCGGCCTATTGAACCATGCTCCAGAAGCCCTATTTGAACGGCGTTGTTTGCGGATCCAAACGAGAGTCTGCAACCCAAAAGGAATCAGACGACGGCAAATGCAAAAAAGATCGCAAAGAAGGGGCAGATGAATGAATGGAGTTTATACGCACAGCTCCGATGAGAAGCGTTCCGAAGACAGAGCCGATTACCGCTCCAACAATCGAACCGGTTGCCGTCGTCGACCTTGAGGAAGAAGATGGGGATGGAGATGACGTCGCCAGAGTGCCAGCGCCAATAGATACAGTCGAACCATCCGGTGCGATAGTGTAGCTTTTTATGTTGACTATTCTTGAATCGAATGCATCTTGGATGAATATACGGATACGCACATATCGAACTCAAGCACAGCTCCCGAAGTTTGGATGATCTCTATGCATTCGGCGCCGGGTGGAAGCGGACCTGCACTCACACTGATAAACGAAAGTGTCAAACTCAGAAAACGGCAGACGTGATAAATGAGATAAGATGGTAGAAACTCACTTTTCGGGCACATTTGTCGAAGCAGCTCCGATCGTGGATGGGAGAAAACATGACGTGAAGGTCTTCGTCGCGGAGGCAGACTCGGTGCTAGAATAGTTGAATAGTTGGTGATCACACGAGAAATAGCGAGTGCACAAAGCCAAGCGATAAAGAGAAGTCAACTCCCATTAGCTTGCTTTCAAGGAGAATGGAATTCTAGCTATTCATAAGTTAAACTCACTTGATCGATGCTAGAAACGTGGTAGTCCTGCTAGTTGTCGAACCCGTACCCAGAGAATCGAACGACGACGAAGGGCCGTTAGGCGTAAACACCGAGTGAGTGGACGGGATTGTGCTGGTGCTGGTGGCTTCAGTGATGGTTGGGTCCGTCGTTTGAGCGCGACATGCCGTGAGCAAGATAAACAAAAGGCAGAGGCCCTGCCTGGAGAAGGACGTGCTTGAAGGTACCATCCTTTTTGGCTGAATATCGGTTGCAAGTCGAAGAACAGTGGCGGCCTGAGAAACGAAGCTGTCGGTTACTTACCGCTCATCGTGATGGGGGCGCTATGGCGTTCTCCAAAGACGATCAGAGATATCTATCTGTCCTTGCCCGTCAAGTTAAGCTACGGTCGCTGCCAGGGTACATCGATGGTCCCATAAATATAATAATTATAAATAATGACTACTTGGCAGACGGTGGAGAATCTGTTTTATGTGTGCTATGTAGTGGTACTGCCATATCATTCCACAAGTTATATTTCTTCACAAGAGGAAAAGACGGTCGTAAATAGCAGGAAAGAAAGGAACTCAGTGATACAGTAGATTTTTGAATGCTAATGAGAGCTTTCATCTACTGATGGTTGAAGATGCTGACGACATGGGATCAACAGCGACCAGCTTGGGATTAAAACTTGATCATTATTTATTTACTTACTTGCGGACTCGAAGATGGGAGTTCCAATCTCTTTGGAGAGTCTAGAACTATATACGTGCTTTTATCAATGATATTTTAGAGATAAATGATCATTTCATGTTCAAGTTCTATTCCAAAATTGCGGCCATTCTAGTCCTATAAAACGACGTCGAGATAGAAAGAGAAAGAGGACAGTGTTCACTAGAAACTTCTTTAAATCATGGTCCAGACAGCCGACCAGAGGATGGGGTTGTTGGAACGAACGCTGGACTCGAGAGCCAAGTTGCCCATGTTCCGTCAAGAAAGAACGCCACGGCATGAACATTTATTTTGCTTTCGGATTCTGCTTTATGTGCCCGTTTACTGCGATGTACGCTTTTCTTTCACCATAGGTGTTCGTTTTACCCTACGACGCGAAGCAGAAGATCCTTGTACGACGCGCCACGCCGGCTTCGCAGATGGACGGTGTCCATTAGGGTCTACTTCGGTCGCTCCCCAGGCAGTTTCGCCCTAGCCTTCGTTTCCATCCCAGCCCCATACAGCCCCCAGTTCTCACCTTCTCCCCAACCATTGTCGTCTCTATCATTCGCCTTAGGCTATTTCGAGGAGCCACGGTCTTGAGGCGTGCGTGGCCCAAAGAGACCAGGGCTAGTTTCGACAAAGACTGGCGAACTACGACTATTCGTGTCGCCCTGTGCCCAGCGATCCGAGTCAACACAAATGTATGTGTTGTTCATAAGCACCTTTTCGTCGGTCAGTGCGTTCCAAAATGTCTGATTTTGAAGAGAATTGAAAGGCTCGATCTTTTCGGACAGAATGGGATGTTGGGCTCCAATCAACCGAGTAAGCGTTTGTTGTGCATTATATAGCGCGTTGGCTTGACGCGAGGCTTGCAGACCCCTTAGCGACTTGAGTTTTCCGAAGAGCCAGTCGGTTAAACCCTTCCCTACGAGATCAGCTTCATTGCGGAACTTCCATTTCTCAGCAACAAAGGAACCAGAGAGTAATAAAAGCGCTGCTGCGCTGCGTAGAAGCTTGTGACAACAACCGTAACAACAGAGGTTATGACATGCTTCAGAACTCTTTGTCAATAATTAATTAGAAAAGAAAATGGGACAGACGAAGCCGAACATACCTGGCTTGATGAGAAAGTAAACAGGTCCAAAGCATCGGAAAATAATATAAATGCTCTGGAGATCAGCAACGAGACTGTCGAACCCACATTTAGCCATGCGCTAAGCCAGACATTGAGAAACTGGTTCGGCTCTCTCCTGCAGAGGTACACGGGAAAGAATATCGTCAACAAGTCCACACAAATGAATAACGCCATGATATCACTAGTAAACTATTTAACGATGATCCAATGCTGAAAACTAAAGACGAGAATAAAAACGTGTTTACAGCCACGCCTATGTTGCGTGTTTTCGTTGAACGGAACTGGAATCATTGACGCCGTCATGCCTGAGTACAAGGTAGCAATATAGGTATCGCGAGGTCTTGAAATTTGTGATGAATAAATCGTTGGTACTCCTGAGTGCTTTATGTTAGCACAGATGAGGCTAAACGAAGCTAGTATGCCTAATCTTTTTCATTATAACCCTTGATAGCTTCTGTTCGAGAATCCACAGCACTCTCTACCCACTCTTTCAGAAGCTTTTGAAATCGCAGTTTGAGCTCTTCTGATACCAGCGCTCGATGGGCTCCTTTTAAGTAATTTAAAAGTTAACGCTTGGTAAAGAAGTTAGGCTCGAGATTGCACAACGTAACATATTGACATTTTTATCGATTCTGTCTGGAGTAGGTNAAAAAAAGTCGATGGACTCATGATTCAATATTTGCAATTGATTGACCATGAAAATTTTATGTAACGAGAAAAGCAGCAACATGAGCTTTTCATCATGATAAACTCCTTGGAAGTCAATAATTGCTTTGACTATTTTATCAAGTACATCTGCAAAATCCTCGAACGAGCGCGAGAGCTCAGCCAGATATGCTTAAGATCCAGGTCCTTTTTTCAACTTCTTGTTGTAAATGTTGAAGTCAATCCTGTTCATTTACGGTTTTAAAAGCACTCACGAGAAAACATTTGAACGTCAACGTCATCCGGAAACAGAGAAGATGTGTTCGTTCCAAAGAGATCTCGCAATTGCTGCAAGCTGGCTTTCAAAGCATTCGCGGCTTGTATTCCTAGACCACTTTGACCGATTGAACGAAGAGAAAAGTCGAGTCGTACGAGCTATTCTCATAAATGTCATGTTGATTTTGTTGAAATACAGGTAGACTCGGAACGTGTATTCGGGTGTAGTGGGAACCCTTACAAACGCGCAACGTACAAAACGACTTGAGACAAAAAGCTAATGGGGGAAATGCGAGCACGCGAGCTCGAAATCGAAATTCAACAGATTTATAGCAAGCTCACCTCGCTCTTGAGATCCATGCATTTCCTAACCAGTATAAACCATGGAGGTCGGCAGGAGTTGGCACACTAGCATACGCTGCTTCCCGCACCAATTTGTTGAGCTCAAGCCATGATGCAATGATGTAGGTTCGCTCAGCGATTGATTTGCCTACCGTTGTGAAGTCCAATTCTTTCGAGCAAAGTGAGGACTTAAACGTTTCTGCGATCTCGTTGAAACCCAACAGGGCAGCGGCTTCATGGATGTCAAGAATGCACAAGAGGAAGGCGAGGGATACGTATGGCACCAGACGAGGGGGAGAAGTAAGTCGTCGACAGAATAGACGCATCTGAGTAGACCGCTCAGCGTCTTTGAGGACAGTACTAGTGTTCCATCTTCTGAATATGGTATGCCGGGGCAGATTAGTATGAGACAATTTGCTACGTTGTACCATATGTAGTCAAGGGTCTCTATAGTGATTCTCTGCATGTTATACCGCACACTTGATTTTTAAAAATATTCCGACGACTCGATAGCTAGCGTTGTTGTAGTGAGAGTGAGAACTTGAAGTGTCGATTTCCCTGACCGTCTGCTTACGTAAGTTTATGTTTATGCAACGGTCTTAAAACTTAAAGGATACGTCAAATTGTTTATCAAGGTCATCGAAGACCAGATGCATACAACTTCAGGACTTGAGAGGCTCCCTGCGGAGGTACGTTTGACCGCATTTTGTTCCATGAAGGTTTTGTACTGAATTAAGAGTATTGTTCACAGCTCATTTGCGAGATTCAGCTCTTTGCATTAAACGAAACCCTTCCTGTCGTGAATAAATGGACACAGGGCATATTCAGCTCTACTCTCTCCTACTATCGTGCTCAGTACATCCTACAGCGTTTTCTGTGCCCGTTGGGTCCTCAGAGGCATCGTAAAGGAGTAGTCACGTTTGCTTTGCAGTTCCCCATCTGTACCGAGGACGTGCTGGGTGTCGTCCTTCGCATCTCATCGAGCTTTTCCCGCTTTGTGCGACCTGAGCTCCCGCGCAGACTCTTCAAGCCCCTCAAGCCCCGCGCAATTTCAGAGCGCTGGTCAGCCGCCGATGCTCCCCTCCCCTTCCTCCGATACCTATACGCNAAAAACGCACGATTATACACCTGACCCGAACGCACACGAAGGATACGCGCTCTCGCGCGCAGTCCATGCGGGGTTCCGCCCGCTCGTGAAATTTTTGCTTCATCACGGGGCTACGCCCAAGCTGAAAAACGCACTTGCTGTGCGCATTGCAATCAAGAAAAGAGATTTTGCCCTCGTTCGTGCGCTTATCGAGCGCGAGGTTGATGATGTCTCGGCCGATGAACATTTGAACGACGGAAATGTTGGGAAAGCTGGAGGTGATGGGGGCGTGGGCGTGGGCGCTGGGACGATTGTGAAGAAGAAAAGCACAAAGCGGAGGCGGCTCACGGACCGGCTGGAGGTGACAACGGCGATGCTGCGGACAGCTGTAGAGGTGGATGCTCGTGATATCGTAGAATATTTTCGAGGCAAGGGTGCAAGGCCGGATATACTTACATTGCAACACCTTGCTGCTGGTGGGCTTATGTGACAGATGCTTCTAAATAGTACGTCAATCTTTGAGTAACTCTGGCCAGCAGTTAGCCCGCCGGCATGGGTCAAATACTTCCATGAAATACTGAATCATCCTGATGATTTCTGCAATGATACAGATGACTCGCTCGAAAATGACTGTGCGTCAGAGGAGCACTGCCATCCGATTCCGTTCGGTTTTGTGCAGTCTAGGCTTTTGCTTGGGAAGGCAGGTGTGTACAGACTGGCGATCATGAAGCACACTGTCGCTGAAGTACCCGATCCAGGTCATGAATGTTTCTCAATGTCGAAGCAGTCTCTGTGGAAGTAGTCAGCTAAGTCTTACTTACGCAAATATGACTTTTTATATCTATTCGCCGTGATATGCTTGTGCAAGCACCCGAGAATTGATGTATCCTCAAGACTCTAATATCCAGTTCATGCATATTGGCATGATTTATACTCATCTCCGGTTTATTCATCAGCAACACCATAAGCAAATTTCGATTCGGCATCCTAGACATAGATTACAGGTGCACCGAAACCGCAGTTGTCAAAATCGGTATAAGAAATGGACACTGTCAGCTCGCTAGGATACAAGAAGCCCGTATCGTTACTTTCTTTTCGTAATCAATCATCCTATCTGCCTGGTAATGGTTTTGAATAACTAATTTGAATTAACACTGTTACTGAGTAGAATATGATTTCGGACGCGGTACAGTTTTTCTTGCTTCGGCCGGCGGGTTGTGCGGATTGCGCATCTTGAGGTATGAATGCGGAAGGAAGGACGCTGCATATTGTACACTTGAGCTATCAAAAATGGAGAGTTAGCAAGAATAGCAAGATATGGTGAAGTTGGCTGTACCTGTAGCTTGTGCTAATAGAACTTATGGAAGTATGTGCTGAAGGTGTGTAAGAATTCGGTCTAGCAGGCGTAGTGTAACGTGATGGGCTGTATCCATAATACGAATGCTCCCCAAAAGTATGTGGCGAAGGATACCTTGAACTCTGCGCATAAGTTGTGACCTNGGGGGGTAATACTTGGCTGTTGAACTTCTTGATTTGCGGCGTTCTGAGATGACTCGGAGTCTGAACGAGATTCGAGGAACCTCACATGGCCCAAGTGCCGACGTCTAGGACGAACATCAGAAGGCTGAGTTGAAAAAGACTCAGGAGGACTTGTGGATGAGAGGTGTTCGGGGTGGTTTGGCCGTATGTCGAGGGACGTATGTTCCCCATATTCCGTGATCTGATTTATTGAATTGTTAGGATCGTCATTTCCCGGGGGAAATAGTATGTCATTCCCAGAACTGGACCAAATTGTTCTTCTCGATGGCGTATCCAGTATATCGTCAACGTAGTAGGGAACCGAAATTGATACTTCAGATGGCTCTGACTTGGAGACTTCGAGTCCTGAAACCGCTACATTTGAATTGCGCTCCACCGACTGCTGTTCTTCTTCATCCTGTCCTTTTCGCGTGGCAGGTGTGAGTGTGGGTAGATCGAAGGAGTAATTTCCGGGTTTGTATTGTGATTCAAGGATGAATTTTTCATCCTCAAATATATTCCATACACTTTTATTCATCCTCGCCATGCCATCATGATTGATATTGTTTTATTTGGGTTGAGCATCGATATTGCCGTCATTTTTATGGTGTATGCCCTCGTTACTTTGGTAATGCCAACACTTGAGCTTCACGTGTCTAGGCAGGCATATGATCCAGTTAATAAGAGACAGAACAAGTGATTCTTCCGTCAAGTCATTCCCGAGATGCCTGCTAGCAGCATTGTTATGGAACTTCCACTTCTCCAAGACGAACCACACAGATAAAAATAAAAGGCTACAAGTGTGGAAGCTAGAGAATATCACCGTGATGACAGAAGTGGTTAAAGTCTTTTCCCTAAAGTGAGTCTCTTGAATTTTGAAGAGGCAAAAAAACCCTACCTGTCTAGAAGAAAACGAAAGGAGACACAGGGCAACAGAGAAAAATGCGCCAGATACCCAGGCTCAAGGCTTGGGTTGAGCGCATCTCCTCACGCCCCGCCGCTCAGAAGGGCCTTGGAAATCAATCGGAGACAGGACGATTTTTAGGATCAAGCAGTAAAAGCAAAGAACGATGAGAATGAAAATATAAACTTGAACGAGTGAACGAGAGACATACTCTTTGTGCATACCTTCCTGTAGTACAAAGCCTCTTCCTTTGAGTATTCGAGTGTTCAAGCTTGAAACCAAAGTGCCGGTCAGCTAGGACTTCAGTAAGCTGGTACGGTAAGTCCTGCATATTTGTTAATAAGTTTTCCCAAGGTGGGGAACAGAGTCCCATCGTGCCTCGGTGCAGGCTATTCGAGCCGCCTGAGTCATCCCGTACGACATATTACGGAGAAACTTTCGTAGATATCATAATACGATACTGATCTATTTAATGCTGAAATGCTTGACCGGTCATTCAAGTCAGTGAGCCATTGCTACCCATGAATGAAAATGAAAAGTATATCTGGGCCTCGCGAGTATCCATTGCCTCTTGGAAAATGAGCCTTTTCAAGTTGCTGATGATTATCTAGCTTGGTATTGAGTCGATTGACTTCTGACAGNAAAAAAATTCAGTTTACCAGCCACAATTTATACCGCTTACAAATCATGCCGCAGGCTGGCTGATATTCAATTCTGAATAACTTACTAACTTTACTAGAGACAATAGCGACAAGCAAAGTGTGCAAATTATGTAGTATTCTAGCTTGATGGATCAGGTATACCTTGCATGACTTGTTGCGCCGTATGACATAAAAGGCTAATCGCAAGAGTCATAAGATAATTTCATAGAGATAAGTAAAATAATCGCACACAAGTTCAGCTGATGCAGTCCCTCCACGTAAAGCAAAAATCTCAGCATTGAGTAAAACAAGTGACTTGGAAACCCATATACAAGCGTCCTCATAGATCCATTTATTCTTATTCTTCCGATTTCGTATTCATCTAGATGTTTCCGTTCCTACACCATCTCTGGTTTCAATCCCGTTTTACCTCAAATACCAGCCTGGATGGCGGAACGCTCTGCGATCCGGTCGACCCACGCCTTGAGATGCGAGAATTCGGTGAGCGGAAAGCCTGTGATATAGGAGACGCAAACCCTTTATTTCATCGCATGGATTGGTTGATTGATACGTTGAATCATTCGTGACGAAATCATGCTCCGGAGGCGAAACATATCAATGAAAAACCTTGATGTCCGCGAGACCGTACGCATCGACGAGGTAATTGCGGCCTTCGAGCTGCGCCTCGAGTACCTTGGAGTGTCGGTGGGGGTGCAAGAAATAAAAGGTTTGGCCACAGCAACATAATAGGCAGCAACAAAGGACAAGATTGGCGAGTAAGTTGATTGACTCGCTTGTCCACTCCTGAGGTGCCCAGAACATAAAGTACAGAGAAAAGCATCTCGCTTCAGAGACCATTGAGGAGGACAATAGATGAACAATGATAATTGAAGAATACTGCCAGTGCTTGCGATCCGCTTCCGCTTTCCCACGTTGTCCATCCTCCTCTCCTTGAACTCTGCCTCCACTAGTAGGTGGATGTCACCTCTTCGGGTTTTCAGTTACTCTAAAATCTGCATACCACTTGTTTACAATCAACAAGTCCGGGTAACAAGTTTGCAATCAACAAGCCTCCATAACATAAACTTGAAAGCTTGAGCCACCGCTTCAGGAAGGCACTCCATGAAGTACCCGACTAGGATTGAAAGTAGAAGTGCGGTTATGCATCGCTTCCAACTATACGCACCTGATGGACGAGCTGCTCGCGAGTCTGTTGCAACGAAGAAGCATGCAAACGGCCACACGTTGCCCCTATGCTCAGGCCCTAGCCGACGTTCGTGGGTCAAATCAAAAGTGAATTTAAAACCTAAAATTGAAGAGTCTGAATCTGCGCAGCATTTGAGCAGTATAGCACTGGGATGCAGAGAGAGCATGCATTTTCTTCTCGGAAATGAAACTCGCGAAATATCAAAGGGAGAGAGAGAGCGAGGTCGCCGCCTGGGCCACGCATACGGCATCAGAAGAAAGGAAGACAGAAATATATATAAATTAAAAACACAATAGACACTCAATGTGAAATAGACGCTCAATAACTCAACAGCACGTGCACTTGGCATAGGTGCCCCTACAATATAAAGGGTCGAAACAGCGGCTCACATCTTTCACATCGTCCCCACCTTCCACCATCATGTTTTACTTCAGTTCGACAGGACTTCTTGTCAACGACAATCGCATTTCCTCGTCTCCTCAATGGACGCTCCCTAGTCCGACAGAGATTATACCTGACCTCAACATATGTTCCCGGGCCATGCACTGGCCCTACTTCAGCACTACAGGAAAGACCACCAACGGCCTTTTCGGTTCTCCCGTCCCAACTTCCCCGTCTAAGAGCAATACCACAGTCACATCCTCCTCTCGTCGGCCATTATTCGATCCATTCGACGACTTCGGATATCCATCTCCATACGCCGACCACGGAGAATCAACCACTAACCACATTAACTCTACGCACCAGGGCAAATCGCCTTCCCTGGTCAACGCGAATCACAAGAGAGGGGATGCGCCAGCATCTCCACCTATAACATGGGACACTGTTGACGTCAACTCCAGACTATCTGCGATCACGATGATCCAGAGAGTGTCGAAAGCAGAAGATGTCGAGCTTGTCGTCTCTGCCATTAGCAGATGGGCAAATGGTCTGTCGTGGCACTTCAGGAATGCACAACTGCTCTCCTTTCGCCTCGCAGCAGCAAAACTATTCGCAGAAGCATGGGACCCGGTATGTCAATGTCCACTCATGCTCTCCATCACACACCTAATATCATCTAATCCACACAGGCATATGGGCATGCGTTCCTCGACTTCGACGAGAAGGACGTGTTCGTCATAAAGAAACACCTCTCGCTCACCTTCATGGACGTCGATCAACTGCAGCGCCTTGCTAACACGACGCGGGGCAGTGTCGCCTCTCTGCTCTACGGAAAGCTGCTCGAAGCCAACATTCTGACGAGTGCTGATGTCGTCGTCGCTTGTGAGATGCTCTTGAAGCACCACCACATGCATGGGTATATGCAGGGTTTGTGGGAGCTTCTGAGATTCGCTGGCGACAAGGTCTGTCGGAAAGCGACTATTCTACGCATGCGAACTATCCAGCAAGGGTTGAAGAATGCGAAACGTAATTCGAATCTTTACGAGGTCGAGCATTATGCCGATGTGAGTTCATCTTTTTTTNGTTCATCACCGCGTGATATAAGGCTGATAGCGACTCACGATAGATTATCAACGAATTGATCCAAGGTTTCATGCTAGCACAGAGCGAGAAGACATTGGCGGCTCGTTCGAAAGGAGAGAAGGAAAAGAGGCGAAGGCACAAGTCATGGAAGGCTAGCGGAGAATCTGGAAGACGTTGACATACTTTGAGCTAGTAGCGTGGCCTGTATAAATGTTCATTCGCTATCCTTTGTCCGCGTTCTGTACATTTAAATAATCAGTAAGAAAGATTGCATATGCATGAGTGCGCAAGTACATCTGTAAAATGGACCATCTCGACATCGATGTTGATCTAATAAGAAGAACCAGTCGACGCTGTGAAATGGTTGGTCCCATCGATATAAACGCATCGATCGCGCGTAAGATTTATCAAACTCCACCTGCCGAGAAAATATACATAGGAGGACGTATGTATGATTTATTCATGTTGAGGCTGGCATAGAATCCGCGAATGGTCGCAGTGGGGAAGCCCGAGCGGGGACTAACACAAGGACAGCAAGGTGTATCGTCGCGTCCATGCATATATAGCTGTGTCAGGTATGCCAGAAGCCGATACCACGCCATGCATGTGCTGTTACCGCATGTTGCGTGTGAGAAGAAGGATTCTGAGTGGAGATTATGAGATTGCAAACTTCCTTCGGTGTAATTCGGTTGTGAGAAAACGAAGGGATTTTGGGAAAACGTTCTTGACGGGCCGATATTTCTAAGTAGTGGATACCTGTATATAGAGCAAATCAAAGGGAACCCCACATAAGTAAAAATGGTTGCGAAAAAAAAAAATAGCAAGAAACGAAATATAAAAAANCAAGAAAATATAAAATAAAAANGAGCAAGCCTCACTTCAAGTTCCCCGGTCTTTGATAGATTTCAGGGAGATAGGGAGATATGCGGCTCCTGGAGCACAAGCCTCATTATCATGATCGATAAGAGCTTTATCAGTGCATAAGACGACCGAAGACTCAGAAGTGATATTTTCTGTAGGTCACTGAGACAAGCTTCAGGCTTGAGCGATCGATGGGATGAATCGAGTTCATTGCAACTCAGGAAATCATATCGACGTGCGAGGAATATTGATTGAGAGATGAGATCTGAATGTGAGTCGTTGATTCATAAGTAAAAGTTGGTTCATAAGTAAAGTAAACGCAGTGAGCATTGTTATGGTCAAGAGAGACTGTCTGATTCGAAAATTTTCACAACGATCACGATGTTTCCTAAGGGTCAAACCGTGACAAGTCACGGTACATATATATAAAGCCCACCGACAGCTTTCAGAATTCCAATGTAGGCGTCTAATGCGAACCATGTCGTATCCATGGATGTTAGAGAGCGTAGAGAAATGGGAGTCAAGTATAAACATATTGAATCCCGTCACGAGGGTAAGAGCCATTCCTCTACAAAACAAAATAAAATCTATACAGGTCGTTCTCTTCCCGCGCGCGACAAGAATCCGTTCGAGTACTTTGCGTTCTGTTTGCCAACCTGCCAAGCAAGGAGACAATTGAACAATCTGCCTTTAGCATAAGCAAGGTATAACGACTCGCACACCTGCAGCATATAGTAAAGAGGTACTCCTAGCGCTGCACGGGGGGCGCGGCATATCGACCATGCCTCTAGCGCGTTAATACAGTATACATACATGCAGCTGCGCGCGACGATGCGTATCGAGCACCCGTGGATAAGCGGCAGCTGTGCGCCATTCATCTCTCACGAGAGCTGCACCTCCTCCGACATGCGCACCTTGCACCACAGTGCGGTGAAGGCGTAATCATAAACGGTCCCTTTACTGCATGCAGTGGGTAAGTGAGGGTTAATTGGTTAGTTTGAAATTGGGACGTACTTGAAATAGGTATCCGCGCCGATGAACCCGACGTGCTCTGAGGTAGCACGCCTCCGCACGCAATCTTGAGTGCCTTCCCGAGGGGCACATCCCTCTAAAATGGTATCAGATCGATGCTCGCTTAAATGTAATATCACAAGATAACAAAGCCATAGTTAGCGCACTTACAAGGCGCCCTCACCCCAAGGGGCATTGACGAGCTCGTCTCCGTCGCCAGGGTACTCCACGATCTGCACGATGCACTGCATCCCACTGCGCTGGAGCGTGACCATTTGGCTGTCAGCAAGTAGCCACAGCGACCGTTCTGTCTTCCATATTCGTGTGTTTCATGCGAACTATAGGAGCAGGGCGTACGGGAGCTTATTGGGGTCCATGATAGGTATCCGCGTGGATGTGCAGGATGCCGCTGTGGTTGAGTATGCTGAAAACACAATGCCATCCGCCGACTGTAAGTAAAAGAACAACATAGAACCAAAAAAAAAGGGAGGGAGTACGAACAAGCGGTGCTTGTAATCTGTGGACGAACTGGAACTCTGCACATTCGAGGAGGAGGGGGGNAACGTCAGTGTCTGGAGATAGCCGTTACAAAAAAAAAATAAGAGAGGCAACCTGGGATTGGGGTGAGTTTCTTCTGCTTCAGGAGCTATTTTCGATCTTATTACGCTTGGGTGCCCGGTTCCACTGGACATATCTTTGAGCGAAACCCAGTGTTTAATATAGAGGCGTACGTCCATCCTCAATCATAGATGTACAGTATCAAGGGGGGGGGATAAGAATAATGATTCAAAGTGGAATGCAGCTATTTATCGATGTTACACGGTAGATTTGAATCCTCACTCGGCGAGGTCGGGCGTATCCGTGAGCCACAAATACCGCGGATCACAAGAAGAAACAAATGGCGCTTTAGTTTCAAGCTTGAACACTCGATTACTCAAAGGAAAGGGCTTTGTACTACAGGAAGGTATGCACAAAGAGTATGTCTCTCTCGTTCACTCGTTCAAATTTATATTTTCATTCTAATCGTTCTTTGCTTTTACTGCTTGATCCTAAAAAACATCCGGTCTCCGATTAGTTTCCAAGGCCCTTCTGAACGGCAGGGCGTGCGGAGATGCGTTCAACCCACGCCTTGAGCCTGGGGAACTCGGAGAGCGAGACACCGGCGACGTCGGCGCGGCGGACCCTGCAGTGATGAGTGCCAATAAGTCAGCAAAAGATTAAATGTATCTATTTATTTAGGACGTACCACGGGAAGGTCTTGATGTCTGCAAGGCCGTACGTGTCGATGATATACTCGCGGCCTTCGAGGCGCGCCTCGAGCACGGAGTAAAGACGCCTGGTCTCGTTCAGGTAGCGGTTAATCGCGTAGGGCAGTTTCTCCGGTGCGTAGAGGTTAAAATGGTTTGCCTGGCCCTGCATTGGGCCGACGCCACCGTGCGCGAAGAAGAGCCATTGTAGCTCTTTGCTGTAGCCCTGCGGGTCCGCGACGGGGTCGTGTGAGAAGGCGCGCTTGGAGTCGAACTGCTGGGCGAGGTAGAGCAGGATGGCGGAGGTCTCGAAGACGGGGAAGCCGTTGTGTGTTATGGCGGGGATGCGTCCGTTTGGGTTGATCTGTGTGAAGGGGTATTTCGTGAGACAGAGAAACAAAGGGCAGGTTGGGTTGGAACGGACCTCGAGGAACCATGGTGATTTGACCTGGTTGTGCACGTTGCCAATATCGGAGTTGCGGATACTCATGGAAACAGACCTTAATAAACGGTCAAATTAGCACAATTGAACTGAGAAAGAAGATCCAAGCGACATACTCATAGTCCGGACCACCATAGATAGCCTAATAAATTTTCAAAATAAGGACTCGGGGGCTAAATCCAAGGCAAAACACACCTTGAGCTCCTCGAGGAGGATTGAGACGGCAACACCATTGGCGGTAGTCTGGGTGTAGAGGACGATGGGCTTTGAAGATTGAGTTGCCATTGTGAAAGTGACAAGTTGTTGAGGGTGTGAATGAGCCTGAGAAGAGGTGGCTCTGGAGGAGCTTTTATTATACGTTGCAGGAGCGAACATACTAGTAGTATTGATATTGTTATTCATATTTATTAGTGGTCATAGAATCAGTCTTGATCAGCAGGTTAATATTAGCAGGACGACGCAAGAGAACGCTATTACAAATCTTATAAAGAGTCAAGCCACTCGATACGTTTCTCAGTGCATGGACACGCACGGGTGTATCGATAATAAATTGAAAATTGACATGAAATCGCATCTTTGACGAATATAAGTAACTTCCCTTTGACTATTGTAGTACCGGCAATGGCAATGTATGCGTAATGGCAATACAAGTCCGAGTCGGAACATACTTTTTTTTTAATATTGTACCTATTGCTCCTCAGTGGCGCTAGGGNTTAAAGCATTTCTAGTGGGCAGCTACGAACGTCTTCACGAATACCCGCCGTTCTTTAGTATTCGGAGTTTGATCAGCTATGAATTGTTTTTTNGTGGCTGCGGACCGGGTGCATGTCACCACTAGTACTAGTCACAGTCACGGACATTTGTATTTTGTTTTCATTTTCAAGTTGAAGTTAATTCTCCATCAGCGGCAATATTAATGTAAATATCTCCAGTGCCGGAATGGTTCAATTTGATAGGGCTACTAGCCTTGTCTTCAATAGGATTCTGCAACACGAAAAAAAAAACGCAGTTGACGTGTGTTCAGACATCGTACGCGTACTTGACTTCAGGTTTGCTAGTAAGCCATAATGTCAGATGCAGATTCACTATACTTTTCAAGTCCATGACATCCAGAATAGATAATAGGTAAGTACAGTGCCAATGCCCACTGACCACTGGTACGGTATGCTCTGTATTTTCCGAAGATAAATCACGCATCAGAGAAAGAAATATGTTTAAAAAAATAGTGTATCTAAGATACCCCTCTCCTGACCTTGACCTGTACAGAATCACCCGAACGAAGATAAAGCACAGTACATGTTACATATAGGTTATAGAACCCCCTCAGTTCTATTCCATTCGTCGCCGCTTTCTTCTTTATGCCTACAGACTGTCACGGTTCGAGGTCATGATAACGAGAAGGTCAGCATCATACATTGATCACGATTATTATTACACTTCAAACCATACTGTTACACTCCTTATTAGCAAACATTGACGGTTAATTGGGGTATAGCCCTTCAAGAAGCAATTTGACTTTCTCAAAGTGTGCATTCTCCTCACTTCCCAGCGCAAGCGCAGCAATCCCCGGAACGTCTGCACGCGGGACGCCGCCCGCAGCAAGGTCAGTCTTCAAACCCAGCTGATCCACCAATCTAATAATAATAGAGGTCGTATCAGCACAAGACATATTGACGTACATAAATAAAGGTATTTGAGGCAGCACGTAATGGTAATGATGGTCGGACATACCTGTCGATCTCAGAAGAAAGCTTTAGAATATCTCCGTCGACGCTGCCTGTGCTAGGAATACCAATGTGTGGGAGTGCGGCAGCTAGATCGCGCTTATGTGCTGGACTAGCTATCTGCACTTGCAGAGTGACTACCGGTGCGAGCGTAAGGCACTACACACATGGAGGTTTAGATCTGTAATCAGAATTTGCGTATTCGTGGCAGACCAAGGAAAACAGGTCATACAGATGTTATGCCATGGCTGATGTGATATGTCGCTCCAAGTTTGTGTCCGAGGGAGTGCGAGATGCCAAGAGGGCTGGAACGCAAGTAATGAATTCAGAAACATACTGCCTATAAAATATATTAAAAGAAATAGAAATATGAACCTGTATGTTTCCATCTTGAGCGGCCATAGGCTCATCAAAGCGGCAACCTGCAAACGTTGGCGCGCAGCAACGTCTGTGGGGTCTGCGCGCGAAAGCGGAAGGAACGTGAACAGCTCGGCGATTGCAGCATAACAGAGCACCTTTACGGGGTGTGGGACGATTGGTCTGTACAAATTTTCTGCAATTTGCTTCGTGTCAACCATTGAAAGAATAGAGAGAGGAATGTAATGACTCGCCGACTGCATGGTCGAGAGCACGAATTCCTGTGGAAAGCCTGCAGTGGATATTGAAGGTCAAATGAATTTTTGGGGTGGGTGTACTTAGAGACATAATACTCACCAGAGTCGCTCGGGCGTCGGAAGTGTGAGCTCTGCGTCAAGGATGATACCTGCTGGTGCCAGAGCATGTGCAGACACAGCTACCTTGTGCCCCTCCTCATTCGTAATACCCGCCCCGGCCTGGTATAGCAAAATAATGACATCCGCCATTATGTTCGATTAGTGACCTCGTTGCTCAGATGCAGTAGAACATACCGTGTACTCCGCTGCACTCAGTGTCGTTGGCACCGCGATGTGCGGGAGGAACGTCTTCTCCAATCCCGCTTGCTCGTTATGTCTATAAATGATGGCTTTCGCCGCATCGATGGGGCTCCCGCCGCCTACGCTTACAAGCACGTCCGCACCAGCTGCCGCGAGCGCGCGCACACCTGCGTCGACGTTCGCAACAGGCGTGTGCTCGCCGATCTCCCAGAACGTACCACCGTAGGCATCATGGCTGCGAAGTACAGCTTCGACTTTGCGCACGACGTCTGTCTAAAGTGGTTCACGGTTGAGTAGATGATTTGAATGAGGATGGCTCGGATAGAACACGCGCCTTGGTATGCAAGCTGCGTCCCGTCACAACCAGCGCAGTCTTGGCGCCCACTGTAGCAAGCAGCTTGGGCAGCGCACTCGTGATGCAGCCAGGGCCATAGTGAACGCTCTTGAACGAGTCCGTAAACGCATAGTTGCCATACAAGACTGAGTCGGATGTGTCGTTCGACATGCTTTCAGGTCAGAGTTGGGTCGAGCTGCCAGCTGCCAGCTGCGGTCGTACTGGGGGTAAACCTTTATAGCGGACAGCGACGAGCGCCATTGGCACACAACCCCCTCTCCCAGGTCTCCCTCTATTTCCAGCCAGCATCTTGCTAAGCAGGATGACGACGACGTCGAAGACGGCATTTTGCAAGTTCATTGCGCGTCGACGTTTCACGACATTCCCTCCGCTGCGAGCGTTCTCCTCTGGCGTAACAAGAATGTCTGATAATGCAAAGCTTCCACCATTCGATGCGTCGCTCGCCTTCCACAAAACGCAGAGCCCTGACATTGGCTGGACACTTGGCTCCGGTATGCGTGATGCGACGCCGCTGGCGCGTCAATGGAAGGAGGACGAGCGTCTTGGCTGGAAGACGCTGGACTTCGACAAGATGGAGAAGCCGTGCGTTTATATCTTCAGCATTGGATATATTCCGAACATGAACAGCTCTTGACGACCACGAGCGTATTTAGAGATGTCTACAGGCTGTTGACTTCTGCCATTACGCCTCGCCCGGTCGCGTTTGTCTCGACACTTTCTGCGAGTGGCGAACCCAACCTCGCACCCTTCAGGTAGGTTTACTTATGTACAATTCTATCCAATTACGCGGTACTTACTACTCATGTGTTTCATTTATTTAATCGACAGCTACTTCTCCATGGTGAGTTGAGTTGTGATGGTCTTCAAACTCAAAATGAATGCCATGGTACGCATATATGCATGCCATACGTATCTGACATGCTGCTCCAGGTGTCGCATAACCCGCCGCTAGTTAGTATCTCCTGCACGCTCCCTTCCAACCGTCCCAAAGACACTCGCGAGAACATCAAGGAGACGAAAGAATTTGTTGTGAATATTATCAGCGAGGCGTATGTCTCTTGGTTATCTCGTTTACTCGACCGTTGTCTATTTCTTTCGACTTACGTTCCCTGGTATAGGTTCGTCGACGCGGCCAGTTCGACATCTATTGAGGCTCCTGCAGACATCGATGAGTGGGCCGTCAGCGGGCTTACATCCATGCCCAGCGTACGTCCTTTAATAACATGTATTTTTATTCGTGCATCTGTCTAGGTATTGCATGCTAACCATCTGTCCGATGCAGGTCATCGTAAAACCGCCTCGTGTGCGCGAAAGCGCCGTCAGCTTTGAATGCGAGGCATGTCCATCTGTCCTTGACCCCCTTCCTCTCCTTCCCGAGCTTGCTTCTTCTAAACTCAGCTCCGCCAGTTGTACCATTTTCTCGACATCACGCTGCCCGAGCTGCCTAGTAGCGGGCCAACGGGCTCACTAATCCTCGGACGCATTCGCCGCGCACATATCCGGCGCGCTGTCCTTACGAAGAACACAGTGGCTCCAGGATCGGAGACAGACAGCGTGGTGGTCGACCCCGCGCTCCTGCGCCCCATCGCCCGGCTCGGCGGAGACACGTTCGCCCGACTCGGTACTGGCTTCGATATCGCGCGCCCGAGCTGGCGTGCGTTGGAGGGTGAAGTACGCGCGCTTCAGAAGCGACAAGGACATGATGAGTGATTTCTGGCTTTTGGTTATGGCTTGGAGTAGTAGAATGGGTTCAAGTAGGTTGGTGTCTTGCTTTCCGTCTTACAGTACGATACAACCTCATCTGCGTTGAACAAGGTTTATTATGACTATGAAGTAATTGATCCATTAGGTTTTATGCGAGGTGAGAAATATTGAGACAGCAACAGAGACATAGAGGACAAAATACTGAGTGAATAGGTAGACTACAGTTAGCGCAGTTAGGAAAACATGGAATAAAAGGAGAGACGGAGGGGGAATAATAAAGCTTTTACAGTGCAGCACTATAAATTTAAGTTGCAGAATAGGAAGAACAAACATATAAGAAAGATGTGAACAAAGTTAGACAAGTAGCCCATATTATGGCTGAAGTAAAAATGAGCGAGGTACTCGAAAGACGGCCGTTGAGGAAAGACTCACAACAGTGTTTCAAGTATGGACTAGATCTGGTACGCGGATGACTGCGACTGGTTTCTCTGCACGGGAGGGGCAGGGAACTGGAATACATGATTCGGATTTGTACCGGCGCTCACACCTAAGAAGCCGGCGCTCGCTTCGTCCCAGTCAGCGTCGTACGGCAGTGCGGCCTGTAGGAAACTCAGTACGAGAGCGATTGCGCTGTTCTGCTGACATAGAAGCGCGAGATCGCCGCCCGTCCACAGCCGCGTCTCGAATGCAGGCAGTACGGGGGTAAGTGTACCTGCGCCTGGCCGGGGGGNAAGGCGAAGGTGACCCTGACGGTTCGTACTCGTGCCTCCCTGCGCCTAAGCGATATACTTGACTACGAGACTGTGAACGCGTGTAACTCTCACGTGCAGGCGCAGGGTCTGTGCTATTTTGTGCAGAGCCGCTGTGTGAGGAGACTCCAGAGAGCCCGCGATCGTGCTGCGCTACACTACGAAGCGTACCATTCATGGAGGAAGTACCGCGTGCAGAGGTTTCTGGCATAAGCAGCGTATCTTGTAGAACGTTGAAAGCGATTGCATCTGCGGCACGATATACTTGAACCTGAACGCTTTGGGGTAGCTCTGGCGCTGCGCCTTGCGCTACGCGGGCTGCCTCAATCTGACGCTTAAGTGAACCAGTCCACTCGTGACGGATGACGGGATCATCGACCGAGAACATATACTTACGCTTGCGGCATGTAGCGTCCGTAAACGCGAGCTGGAATGTATTGCGCATGAATGCACGCTCGACTGCTACCGTTGTGCTAAGTGGAAGACCGGAATAATTTGGCGCGGCCGGCCCTGCGCACGCCATAATCATCGTCTTAGGACCGAAAGCGGTTCCCGTCACACGGAAGGATGCCTCTGCTGCCTTTGCGAACGTCAGCATGGGTGGGTCGAAGGTCAGATCCTGCCCGAACAGTTGGATGGTAAGCTGCGGGTCTGCCTGCGGAATGCGCACGACAATAGGCTCGGACTGTCTGCGATAAGTGATTCGGGAGGGAATGGGTCGTTTCAAAGATATAGGATTTGGTGCTCTCCCGTTTGTAGGATTCCGAGCTTGGCACAGCTTTTCCTGCCGTACCGACGCGTATATTCCATCCAGCGTACTATCGGGAATGAGATTCCGCGGATCGTGCCTTCTGAATGCCTCCGTAAAGTCTCTCGTAGTGACGAAAGACCTAGAGTAACTTGCACCGTTCATATCATGCGAAATTGCCGCGTAAAGTGCCTCATTGAGACGCACAATGGCGCGCACGAGTCGCACAGCGAGGTCTCTATCAAATGCGACGATCCCTGCATTTGCCTCGTACCATCGAGCAGCAAATGTATCCAACAGTGTCTCTAGTGTATTTGAATTTCCTGGGCCAGTCGGAATGTGGATAGAAAGCAAGAAGATTCGTAACGACATATCAATGCTTATGCCAACAAAGCCAAATGCATCAATGTACGCCTTCAAAATAGTCTTCGATGTTCGGCGCGACAGATACTCGCCTAGTCGTGCACGGTCAATCTCCGGAAGCTGTACTATAAGCCTCCCCAGAGTCACGCAACCCTTTGGGTCGTGGATGTCGACTATACGTGCAATCGCTGTGTCTGGCGACTCAGCAAATTCATGCACAAAATTACGCAGAAACTCTGGTCGCTGCGCGACGACCGCACTTGTTGGTTGGTTCGTATCTTCATCCCTATCCACGTTCAACCGAACGTCCTTTAAATGGACGACGTTTTTGACAAAGAATTTGCGGTCTGGGGGGTAAATTTTCTGCGTGTCATGCAGCGAGTCACGCTCAGGAAGCATTGGTTTTGCGATGACAATGATGTCAGAAAAAAGAAACAGAAAACGGTCCTTGACAGTATTGCAGTTCACGACCTGCAGCATGGGAGATGATAGCATGAGTCTACGAGGCGGCGTAGTCAACGCAGGTCCCCACAATCGGTTATGATTATCCGAGCGTAGAACGTGGTCAAGCCGCTGAAGAATCTCTACCGCTTGCGCGGACACAACTGCACTCTCCTCTGGTGAATACAGAGAATCCATAGAAGACCGGGACCTACGCGATGACTGGGACGGAGACTCTTCTGAAGAGCCAGGGTCTGGGGTTGCAGAAGATGGGTCCTGAGAAGAGGATAGCGGTGCTGACAGATGGCGCAAGTCGTGCGTGTCGTAGCCATCTGTATCTGTGGTGGCATTACCCTGTGGCTCGTGCGGGAACGAATTCGCATACTGGTAAGCCAATACAGGATCGTCAGGAGATGACTCTTGAATCTCTCCCTCCCTAGAGTTATCTTTCGATAGCGATTTAGCAACCACTGTGCTCATACTGGTACTAGTCGGTGCGCGTGGTTTATCAATGTCATCCCAGTCACTGATATTCTCGATATCTTTTCCCCCGAGTAGTTCAGATAGCGATGACTTCTTAGTTGTCTCTATGCGAGACTTGTGCCCAGGTGATGGGCTTATAGCAGGCCCTCCCTGCTGCGAGGCGCTTGGGAAGAGCCGTGCACTGAGCCACTTCTTGACACCTTCTCGAGTGAACGGCAGCGTATTAGAAGACACAGGGGGNCTGCGGGATATTGAAATAGTCAATTTGCGCACCGCCTGATGAAGGGGCGCCAGAAATGGCGGGCCCGGGCGACAACTGGTACTTCGGGAGCAGCCGACTATCTGATGCCTGGTGAGACAACTTCCGTTCACGTAGGCTGTCATGATGTTGCTGATGCTGGCTCGACATTGATGAATTTGCACTGCGCATCGCACCATCCGCACTGGTGCTACTGCTGGCACTTTGTTGCAACACGATGTCGGGCGATGACACTGAGCCGCTCATAACGCGATTCCTCTGCGTCTCTTCCTGCAGACGCACCATACCCGGAAACGGAAACAGCTTTGGGTTCGCATATTTTGCCGCATCCGTGTCTGACGGGGGCGGTATTGGCGAAACGCCTGTGCGCGGCGGGGGCACGAGTAGAACCGGCGTCGATGTCGCTGGCGAGGGCGCTGGTGGATTTTGTGGCTGATTCGTTCCCTGTCCTGGCTGCCATGTCGGTGCCGGCGCGTCCCCACGTGATTCACGCCGTCCACTCGCAAGACTCGCCGCGCTCTCCCGACTGCTCTCAGTGTCACCACGCTTTTCCCGATCGCGCTCACGCGCGATACTGTTCGTACGCGAGCGGCGACCAAGGCTCGAGCCGCTACGTGCGAATGTACTTTTAACGCGCCCCCATGCACTTGTTATTGAACTGTCTGCAGAACGTTTAGATGCAAGCGCAGGTGCATCGCTGCTGCCGCCACCAAGTTCAGGCCAACCCTGCAGAGAATCTGCCTGCGAGTGCGTACGTGCGAGAAGCCGTGGAGAAGAGTCGCCCTGCGGTGCGGACGTACCCGAGAGCGAAGAGATGGCACTCTCGCGCGCGTTGATGTTCGCTGTCGCTGTTGACGTGGCGGAATGTTGAGATGGGACGGAGTAGTCCAATGGAGTGTGGTCTGGAGTATGGTCTGGAGTTGCCTCTAGATCTATTAGGAGCTCTTGGGATTCTGTAGAGTCTCGAGGTGAGGCTTTCCGGGATTGTGGACGCAACATAGAGCGCATCTCATCCGCAGGGGCCTCCTTGCTTTCCTCGTCATTCTCCTCGTCCTCGTCTTCATCGTATACCGGCATCCGATCTCCGAGAGTACCTAACACATGTAAGATTGGTAGTGTAACTTGAAAATAATTTCTCGAACATACTTGGCTCAACCCAACTGACATCTCGTTCAGCTATAGAGGCAAGGCGAGACTCTGACACTAGTAAGCGGACAAAATCCACTTTAAGATGTCTAAACAACTACTCTTACCTGCTTCACCAGTCCAACTGTTTTCTCGATCACTCTCCTCGAGCAATCTCCTCGCTGTGAGTACAGGTACTGAAACAATATATATATAAGTAAGGACGTCACTTGCAAATAAGATGCAAACAAACCTGGTTCAGCTACCCAGCTAATCTCTCGATCACTCGCGCTAGCTGCACCCGATGCACCCGTCGCACCTCCCATACGCGCAGCATCTGCCCCATATAGCACTCGCTCCTCTTCAAGTTCTTCGTCTCCATCGCGTGCGCGCTCTCGCAGTGGGGTGCCGAACGGGCTCCGTGGAAACCCATTGCGCTGAGTGAGGTCTCCAAGCAGCGAAGGCGTAGATCGGCCTCCCGCAGGAGATGTAGATGTAGATGTAGACGCTTGCCCCTGTGCTAAGGATGAGAGCGGGAAGGGGAGTGGCAAGCGCGGTGCAGCACGCGGTGGTGTCGGCACGGGGNTCATCGTCGTCCTCTTCCTCGACCACGAGCCCACGGTGCGCGATGGGTGAGTCGTATTGGTAATGATTTGGGGCGGGCGATGCGGCGGCTAGCGGTGTAGGTGTCGGGGTGCGTGGGTCAGGTGTTCGGCGGGGCGAAGGATTTATAATGTCGGAGTCAGGTGCTGGTGTGCGTTGTCGCTCTAACGGTATACTTGGACTGCGTGATAACGGAAGCGCAATGAGAGGAGGGTACAACTCATGAAATGTTGGGGCGGGCGTCGCTGAGGGTGTGGGCGACGTGAATGCAGCCGCGGTTGCGCCCAGGAACTCGCGGTCATCAACGACAGCGGATGAGCCACTCTTGCGGCGAGACCGGCGGCGACGGCTTTTCGAAGTTGACGTCGTACTAAGCGCATCTTCGGGTCCAGACGTTGTCTCGATATCAGACTTGTCTTGAATGCGCTCATTGAGCCGCCTCAGGAGTTGCTGGCGAGCAGCGACGCGCTCTTCACCTGCAACAGTATTGCTACGCGAGAGCCCTGCATGCCTAGGGGTCGACGTGCCTTGAGCTGCAGTCGTATTGGGCGTAGGACCAAAATTAAGCGGTTCCCCGGTGAGCTTATGCATCGCCATCATACGCGCTGCGGCGCTATTCGAACGGAAGAGACCCTGGAGGTGACGCGATTGCAATGTTTGCAGAGATGGCATGAGTGGCGCAGAAGGCGCGGCTATGAAGGGGCCTACGCCAAAGGGCGAGAGGGGAGAGACCGCGCTGAGCGCTGGTGCGAGCTGCAGCTGCATGAGGTATGCCTGTGGAGACGTGAGTTGTGGGGAGTCGGGAGAGAACGCGTCGTCAAGCACATCGTTCTGCACGGTAATTGGAGCCGGGGACGTAGATGTAGACGCAGTAGCAAGGTCCAACTGGCGTATCTTTGCGCGCAGATCTTTCGAACCTCGCGATCTCGAACGCGAGCGCGAGCGTCGTTTATTGTGTTGCGCAGGCGTCGTTGGACGCTCGAGCTCAGATGTCTCTTGTACATCCTGCCTTTCCTCCTGAGTCTCTTGAGCAGCCTCCTTTCTCGCGTCGACTTTCTCTGGCGTCGGCGTTAGCGTCGGCTCATGTGTAGTTTCAGGATGTATCTTTGTCTCCGTCGCTGGTCCTACCGCTAAAGCAGTCTCCGTCCCCGTCCCCATCCCCGCGACTGCCTCAGCTTCTCCACCCACTCCACCTTCCTCTCTCCTTTTTTCTACACTTCGGCTGCGCTCGCCCTCGCTAAAGCCACCCTCGCCATGCATAGGAGGTCTCCGTCCGTCTTTCATTCTTGGCAGCGATGCTGCTCGCCGCAATTTCGCAACTGCATTTGCCCTCTGTTCTGCAGGATCCATGCTTGAAATTTTTGTTGAAGTCAAAGACTGAAGTCCAGATGCATGAGGGACAGCAACCACTGGCACTGATGGATTTAGTGCGGGACCTATGCACAGCTACGTCTTGACAATAAAAACATTACCTTGTCCTTTTCTATTTATCCTAGGGTGTACGAGAATGGATACACTCTGCGACGCGGCGGTAGACGAGGGGAGTTGTTGTATTCGAGGGGGGAGACGAAAGACAACTAGCAGGCACCGTAAGTTCAGCACTTTATTTTTAATTTTTTAACGGAGCGGTCGTCACGGGTTACCCGATTTGGGTTTGTTGTAGTAATTAATATTCACATACAAGCAGCCCCTTCCAAGCAGACCTGACAGTAAAGTGCATTGTGAAAAAACTGGCCAGTTAAGAGGAGAACCAGTTCTCATACCCAACGTACGACTCGAAAATATCTCATAAAGGATGGTAGATAAATGCATATAAATGCACAACCATGTTGAAAATCTGTGACATTGCTGTTGCCTACGTCACGTCTTAGGCACGAAAACGTGTTCACGGTGTCGGCTACGCGCGATAAACGTGAGGCCCGGTGTAACTCTCCCTCACGACTTGACGTCGACTCTCCAGAGGAAAGATGGGGATCATGGATCATGCTTCGTGCTTCGTGCTTCGTATTCCTCTTCTCTGGGACTTCTTTGGCACGAATTTCCATACACGTTGCTACTAGTATATGGATGCTATACTCAAATTGCTGTGGAAAACACCGAAGTGAAAATTCTTCGTGTAACCTCGCTGACACAGGCTGCTCGCGATTATTCGCAAATAAACTTACAAAATTACTCGCTCTGTGCCTCACTGGACCGCTGCTACAGGGAGGCCTACAGTTTCATTCGAAAGCTACAACTTATGACTGGGCGAGGATTTGCACTCGCACTCAAGTCTCTCAATATATATATATACTACCATCTGCGAGTCTCATTTCTTCACGTCGGCCTATTTGCGCCGAATTAGCCACAAAGGAGTCCAACCTATCCATCAATATCTACTCGTACCAACTCGATGAAACGAAACGAATGCGACTCGCATTGAATTCTAGGCTGTCTTGCGCATGCAAGTTGATAAGCGGATGTCCATAATGCCCTAGACGCAAACTAACAGCAATGCACGTAGAAGAGATACACGAAAGTAAACTTAATTACAATGGAAAAAAAAAAGAATGAGGAAGCAGTGCAGGCAATGTCACCCTATGCTAAATGTTTTATATCCCTCCAACAGGCCGTCCGTTCGCTTCGTCACGCGCGCCCAGCGCGGCAGGAATGCCAAGACCTCCTCAAACGCAGGGAGGCCACCCGATTCCGCCCACTCGCAAGCTATACGGCCTGCTATGCCATTTTCTTCCCCATCTGCATCAGACGCGTTCCAAGCAAGACTCACTTCAAACGTCCGCTCCCACGTACGACTCCAAAGCCTCAATTCCTCTACATTGTCTGGCACTGGAAAGCCCTCATGCGCGAGCCCCGACCCGCCGCGCACGCTTATTGTCGATGCCGGCCGCGAGAAATACACGCGGCAGTTGCGTGTCCCAATTCCCGCGATAGAGAGCAGCCCCATGCCCGGTGCGGTCTGAGTTGCATTTACCTCAAGCCACTTGCTCGACGAGTTGGAGGTGGCCACATGTGGAGGCAGCCCAGACCACGTGCACGTCGGGAGTCCTCCACGGAGAGAATCGTGCGCTTCACATGTCGTATTACTGTCCCAAGACGACGGTAGTTCAGGCACTATCCGTGTATCAAGCCAAGGATGTGCACCTGTGAGGCGGACGGTATTCGCCCCTGAGTCGAGGTCGATAGTCTGCTGGAAAAACACTTTGAGCGGTGCGTCGACGGAGAAGGGGAATGCAAGTGCGCTATAGAGGACGGAAGCAGCCAGGACCAGGACAAGTACAAGAGGGAGTACGCGATGCAGTTTGTGTATGAAAGGCAGAAGCGGGATGAAGCTGAGTACGGACGCAACGGATGCTGCAAGGTACACTGTCGTTGCTGAATTGCCGTCTGCGAGCGCTTGACTGAGTGCGTTCAATAGCATGATCGATATCTGCGTGATCAAGATGACTGGGAATGGCACCGCAAGTAGAAATTGTATGACCCATAATCCCTTCTCGTTGTCTCCGTTTATCTCGCTTTTTCGAATCGTGCGTCCATGCTGTGCAAGCAGCGGTGTGCGTTCACTCGACCCTGAGCGTTCCGGGTCAGACTCGTCACCTTCATGATCATTGGCGACAGTGGCGGGGGCGACTCCGCTTCTGCCACCCAACGCCGACGGCAATTCTAAGTGTTCGAGCAAGCCAACAAGCAGTGCTGCGAGCGCCCCTGCGTGGAAGAATGTTATAAAATAGAGCCCGCCAATTTTATCTCGGCCAATATAGGCTGTGTCGACAATGAGCAGGATCCACCAGAAAATGTAACACTCCAAGAAAGCCATCGAACGCTGCTGCGGTATGGGTAGAAATAATGAAAAGAGCTCAGAGATGGTGTAGAATGAAAGGAAGGCCAATGACAAGGTGGACATGAGAACGGTTGTGTTAGATGAGTAAACGATCTTGGAGACTGTCAGCTACGATTGATGAAAGCTTGCAAGCAATGGACTTACAAAAGGGTTGACGTGAACATACATCATCCCAAGACCGATAGTCAGACCACTACCAATCACTAAGGCGGCCAAAGTACGACCCCATCCCTTAATGGGCCAGTAGAGCTTTTGCTTCCTATGTGCGAGAAAGATGAGCGCAGCAACGATAATTGGGCCTACAACAAGCAAAGCAATGTTGATGCCGTAGAATGTCTCGAGCGTCGCTACAGCAAGGGTCTCTCCAAATACTTACAATAAAATTAGACATACGGCCACATTGTGAATTGTGCGGCTGCTTACAGTCGAAATACACTGGAAGACTTTTATAATCGGCCTCAGTCCCCTCATCATTGACAATTGCAAGTCCCGCAAGTAACGTGGACTCCATCATATTCCACAGTGCGGATTTTCCGCCGAGAGAAGGTATAGAGTCATCTCGCGTGTGGTATTTGCTGCGTTGGCGATAAAATGAGAAATCGAGCCCTCCAAGACCGGCAGCAGTATATACACTGTAGTCTGTTGAAGATCGTATAGCGCCGCGCGCGAACGCATCCGCCGATATGACGAGCCCGTGAGGGTGTGGTACTTGACGCCATGCACGCGCAATACGCGTCGACGTTGCGCGTAAGAGAAGAGGACGACTGCGGTATACGCTTAGTCAGTATAGATGCTGGGTAGTTTGCACTATGGAACATCACTCACCCACCGGCTCCGGCTCCTTCAAGATTAATGAAATCCTTCGTGAGCTTGGACCACGGATGTTCAAGGAAGCTGATGCGAGAAGGATGAAGTGAATAATTCACTTTGCGTTTTAGGTGAAATAGACAACTCACGCATGTGCACCATACAGCCCGTCCTCTTCTCCGTTATTAATATTAAAAACAACCGTCCTCTTCGGACGGTTTTTTGCAAAGCACTCAACGAGTGCAAGCAAAGTAGCGACACCCATACCATCGTCCGTTGCGCCTGGTGCGGTCGATACCGAGTCAAAGTGTGCGGAGAATAGCACCGCGCCTAGTTCTGAGACGGGTCGCACACCGTCGACTTTAACAAGGACATTTGAGCCTTCGAAGTACGTAGCCACTCCAGCATCATTTCCCAGGCTACTTTTGGGACCGAAAGTAGCATTGCTGGTATTGTCATCGTCGACGGCAACAAAGTGCGTATACGAGGCGATGGTGTGCACACGCTCAAGGATGTAGCTGCGCACGACATCGTTTTGGTGCGAATTGTAAGGGTGGGGAAGGCCCGCTATCTGGAGTGCCAATTTTGTCACAGCGCTTGAGGAATCCTATTATGCATGCGTACTTTATGAAGGTCATCATACGCCTGGTCGACATTGAGTCCGTGCTGGTCCTTCGTCGCCGGGACAGATGGAAGGTCATCGGTAATAGCAGTGGCGAAATAGATAGCAGCGTAAACGACCACAGTAAGTACGGTCACCGGTAGCGTTCTAAAGGAGAGCACGCTCGCTACACGCTCGCGGATGCTCATTGTCGACGTCGGAGGTAACGAGCTCGAGTGCAAGGTTCAAACTGACTGCATGAAATACATTCAGCTCCGACAAATAATTGTGACGTCATGAAACCTTCCATTTGCATTCATATTATATAATACATATATTTAATTCATGTATAATTTAAATGTCTTACTTTGCCTTTAATATTGTATCGTATCATTCGAATTCATCTCCTGGAGTGACGATAATTGATTCCATTTGTGTTGTCCCAAAGTACTCCTCTATTTCATCACAGTGCTTCTGCAGGACGCCGTTACAGTCAAACACAAATAACTCCTTCAGCTGCCCCCTATCGCTGTTCCTGAACGACTGGACCAAACAATTCCCGTTGATATCGTCTGCAGACACCAGTCCGAAGGCCCTCAGTCTCGAGAATACGCTATCACCAGAACTGGACCGCCGCCCAAGACTCGCAATGAATGCATCATCAACTACACAATTTTCCAACCAGAGGCTGTCTAATTGGTCCATAATTGTCAAGCATTCTGCAAGGTTTGTCACATCGTCTGTTGCATCAAATTGTTCCAGCACGAGGGTTTTCAGCGGTGGACGTGATTGAACGATAAACCTCCAGAAGTGGTCCCAAGGTCCGCCCGCCGGCACATCACCTGAGATCTCCAGCTCTTCAAGCTTCGGTGCGATAATATGGTCGAATAGTGCTCCACAATCCGCTGTATACGCCCAAGAGAGCCTCAAGGATATCAGGTTTTCAGCAACTACTTGGCCTGGCAATGGAGTATCCCCGTAATCGATGTACACAGATGCGCGGCGCAGTTGCTTACACTCCGAGAAGATGGCAACGATGTCTGTTGTTGACAAACAGGATATACCATCCGTATCCTTCAAATTGAGCTGAGTCAATGATGCACTGAGAGGAGAATGATACTCTAAATTGAATTCCTCGCTTGCGAGCCGGATGCCAGACACCGTCAAAGGTGCCAGAAGCTCATCATTCGTTCTTGGCGCTCCATCTCTACCGTAGAACCAGAAATAACGCTCCTCAACAATCGGCAACATACCCGAGTTACCTGCTGTCAGATGTGTTTCGAAATAGGCCCGGTCTAAGTCATTTGTCACACCTTTTCGTAAGAGCGCCGCCGTCTTCGTAAGAACTCGAAATAGAGCCAAAAAGTCTTCAGGGCAAATTAATTCGACAACTGGACAACTTTTCTTTTTAATAGTGAGGTCGATTTTAAGCGGCCGCGACCTGCAGCGCGGGACCCACAGCTTGATGAGCTCCAGCGCAGAGTTGATATCTGCTCGTTGGACGACAACGCTCAGCCTAGTCCATAGTCTTGGTATTGAGACTGCCACACATCTCCAGACGCGTGATACATGAGTCATACGCAGAGGTGTCAGGGGCGCAGAAGTAGCTTCAGAATTTGCAGCTCTTTCAGCGCAGTACACCCAGTGGAATATCTCGCCGATGATTTCAAATGGTAATTTTTCCAAAATCAAACCCGGATTTCCAGATAGATACAGATGATTAAATCTTGTGGTTATTTCATCTCCTAGCACTATTCTGCTTCCGCCAGGATCCTGTTCTTTAGTATTTTCGCTGGAGTCTGGCGAAGCATCGCATGCCATATCCGAGGTATACTGATGCAGATTCAGTGAATAATAGACAGCCACTGAATTTAAGATAAATACGCCAGTTTTCGTAATCAAAGTTTTAGCGGTCCTATATGTATGGCAGACCTTTGTTCCTTGGTTGGCACCCACGCGGAAGACTTTACACCGAGCATAAGAACACTTCAAGTTTGCCTGGTTTCAGTTGCAGACAATGACTGTGAGCGCTAAGAATGCAGCTATGAATGCATACTGAGTTGACGCAAAGGAAGCACATGCCTCAAAGGCCCCGATACGATACATTGCAACTTCAAGAGAAAAGATAAGTTAAGCCCTCTGAAAGTGCAATGTGTGATCTGCAACTCATAAATCCGTTCAGCTTCAACTTGAAATTTTGACGCTTTCACTCAGTCAATCCTCTGTCAGCGGCTAATAATAATAATAATAAACAGGGGAGGAGTAGCCGCTTGAGACAGATGGACTTGCTTTTTGCCAAGATGATATTCTCTGGCACCCGAATCGAATCAACTTTGCAAATTGCATTGAGAAGAAAAAGATATTCACACGAAATATTCACGTGATGCTGACGCGTCGCGAAGGAAGGAGCGTCATTACACTCAACTCTACTTCAAAACATATATTCCTATCACAATGTCTATCGCAATGGACGATGAGTCCAACGGTTGGCAACTCACAGAATCTGATCCTGGTGTCTTCACGTATGTATAACCTCAGCACGTTTACAATTCTGCTTGTTGAACGTGGATGAGGCAGTGAACTGCTGAAGACGCTTGGTGTCAAGCTCGTTGTGGACGACCTTTACTCATTGGACACCGAAACGCTCAGCACCTTACAACCGATACATGCGCTCATCTTTCTTTTCAAATGGGTCTCAAACCAGGATGAGCGTGGTGGAGGCTCCGGCACGTACGACGATGCTTTCCCAGGCTTCTTCGCGCATCAAGTCGTCAACAATGCCTGCGCAACGCTTGCCGTACTAAATGCGCTGCTCAACATACCTGCGCTCAAAACCGGGCCTGAATTGCAGGATCTGTTATCATTCACAACAGGTATGGACGCACAGACGCGCGGTCTCGCGATAACGAGCTCCGGGTTCTTGCGTGAGGCGCACAACGCGCTAAGTCCACCCAGTGCAATCAGTCTCGACGGCCTGCACGTTCCGAAAACATCGGAGGAAGCTTATCACTTCGTAGTTTACTTGCCGGTGGCTGGGAGCGTGTATGAACTGGATGGCCTGAAACGAAGTCCGGTACGGCATGGTGCTCACTCAGATGGTGGAGAAGGGTGGACATCAAAAGCTCGGTGAACTTTTTTTTTCTAGTATTCATTATAGAACCATTGTTATTTATGTCCCATCCAGCGAAATCATTGAAGCTCGTATCGCAACTTATCCTCCCGGATCGGTTTGTCTTGGTATACTTTTTCATTTAGGAAAACTAATTATGCATCTTGCAGCTCGCATTCAACCTTATGGCCATCCACGATGACTCTTTGCCTCATCTTCAAGCACATCTCCGAGCCGCGCAATCTGCGGGCGATGACTTCGTAACTGCGGAGCTCGCATCGATGATATCGCAGGAAAATGACAAGCGCATGCGGTGGGCAGTGAGTAACCTGAAAATAAACTTTCTGTATGACCATTTTGCTAAGAACCATAATGTTCTCATAGTTTGAAAATAGCCTAAGAAGGCATAATCACGTCGGGCTTGTGCACGCGTTGACACTTGCGCTTGCGAAGGCAGGTCTCCTGGGCTCAGTTACTGATCAGGCGAAGACGAAGTTAAAGGAGCGGATAGAGAAAATACGGAAAGATGGGAAGATGGAGGAACATTGAATAAGTATCCTACGCTCGCCATCTGATTATTTTAGTAGCTATGAGCTAATCAGATATATCTTCGAGAGCTTTTCACCAACACATCTCTGCTCTATGGATGTGCACAACCTCTTATACTGCTTGCAGAGGAGCAGATTTGACTACAATCTGATCTTTTCAGGAACCTTTTATCTAGGTCATCTAGCAGCAGCTGATCAATCGGCGAAAGGAGCGGGGCTGTTATAAGAATGGGCGACATGTGCTTTGCAGGGGTCTGCCGTCGGAAATACCACATTGATACTTATTAATAAGTTGAGACACCAGCTTGCAATTGAAGGCGAAGTGCCGGCTCCCCAGCTGTTACTGTTATGGCACTTTGAGGACCCAGTTCGTCTGTTTCTCGTAGATCTCCACGCGGCTTTCTAGGAGTCAATGTGACTCTCGCTTTGCAGACTCGCTGACGCTCGAGGAGACTACAGACGTCAAGTTGCCAAATGCCATTTAACATTTAAATTAGCCGCCACCACAGATGGCCTCTGCATTTAAAGATGAATCCGGCCTTCGTATGGGGAGATACACGTTTATTGCTACTGTGCACATGTCCTTTGCAGGGGTCATCGTGAGATGCTGCCGCTTTCCGCGGCTTTTAAGTACATTTTCACTACTCGTCTCCTAATTCAAGTAGCGGCGACAAGGATTCTCGTATAGCCATACCAATTACCGATTGAGTCCGCGGTTTCATTCATTCGTCCTGCGTTTGAATGTACCAAATGGGGCTGGTATGGGGAGACCGCACTGGTCAGAAAGCCATCATCGTCTCCTTCCTTTCACATGTCCTAAGCCCTCGTGCTCGCCCATGCATACGAACATTTTCATCAGTTAAATGCGTTTAGGAGTCGTGTAGCCGCGAGGACAATTCATTCATCCCTAAACAAACGGGTATACTTGACAACTCAATAGGTTCAAGGTATAAAAGCTGGACTGCCTGTACACAGTGCTGTTCTCTGAGCTCTTCAAAACCCTTCTCTAGCCTTTATTCGCCCGACTCATCAGTCTTTTTGCGCAATGTCTTGTGTAGCCACAGAATCGCTCACCTCAGAGGGCTTGAGAGACTTGCATGGAAGAGGCATGAATCTTGGTAGCGAAGTACGATGCTCTACTTACTAGGTTTTGTACGCTTGCGCTGACTATTCAATTAGTTATATAAGCTCCCGGCAGACAAGCAAGAAATGGACGTAAGATTGATTCCTCCAAATATGTTGGTCGATGTTTGACACAGCCATGATCAATGGGCAGCGTCTTTCGCTTCAACACAGAATATGGAAACTCATGTTAGATGGACTTTACCCCAAAGATGCAGCAGACGCAGTTCAGAAATGTCTTCGCTACGATAAGGGATCGAGACAGCCCATGATTCTCGACATTGGATCAGGCTCTGGTTCCTGGCATGTTTCCTAACCTTGCACTTGACAATGACTTCTGATCATTCCGAACAAATCAGGGCAGTGGAAATGGCACTAGAATTTCCACACATCGAAGTTATAGGTATCGATCTTACAGAAAGCAATCCTAAGTGCGTATGCCTAATTTCCCTAATATGATCCATAACTGATGAAATAATTAATCTTGATTTTTAGAATTGTTCCTGGTAATTGCAGGTGGGTAGGCACCTTTCGCTCGTATTCACCTAAATGAAGTTTAGTTACAATCTATTTCCTTTGTTCCCCTTCCTAGATTTATCAAAGCGGATGTCATTGCTTTTCTCGAAGAATATGCCGGGGTTTTTGATCTTATCCAATGCCGAAGCGTTGCCAAGCATGTTGGTTTCCCCCTTATCCGACTCTCTTTTGAGTTATCCCATTAAACATGGTTTCTAGGTACCGGATGCCACTGCACTTACATGTCTTATCGGAAGAAGTCTCCGACCAGGTGCGCTCAATCATATACAATGTAGTTACTGCTGACTCAGGTGGATTTATGACGACTCTTTAGGAGGTGTTCTTCTCTTCGCTGATGCGATTACAGATATTTACAATGTGGACAAGCAGCCATATCCTCTTGCCCTAGTCAATGATAGTGCTTCCAATGATAAAATCCGCAGCTGGTTTGCGCGCTGGCTGTTTGAAGCCACCGCACGTTGGACAACTAAGGCTCAGCAAAACACCGAAGGCGATAAACTTCATATTCTGATGCGTGAGGACTCTCAGTTCGAATATCTCGGACAGAAAACGTATTATAGCCCTATAAATTGGGATGGTGGCGACCAAGAGGGGATCCTGAATGGTGCGGAAATTGGCAAGCTGATGCTATTGAATGTGCTTGTGAGTAATATATTTGAGATAAACGCTCTGCTCGTTTCTCATTGTCTTTCAGGATTTCTTGCAGGCGAGTAGGCCTTCTCTCCTCTCCGAAGGATTGACCGAGGCTACTCTACAGGTATGGGATAAAAATGTGCGGGACGAGGTGACTGCGCCTACGAAACGTATGTTTCTAAAATGGGTGGTTGCGTGGGCAGTCAAAGTTTGAATAGGCAGCTTCTTTATCTCAACTGTCTATTGTATCTTCTTTGTATAGCACATTCATTCATGGATAAGATCCGTCCTTTCATTCTGTGTTTGTGAAATAAATCACATTTGCATTTTCGAGAATGAGGGACCAACTTTTACACGACTTACCCAGAAGGTTAATTTTATATCCCTGAAATCAGGGAAGGAAGGCTTCGAAGCTAAGATTCTTATAGCGAACACATCTGCGGTCATGTATGTGCGCAAATGCATATGGATTCAAGAAACAGTGATAGATGCATCCGCTGTTAATATTGGCTGCATGAGATAGTGCATATGCTAGCTGAATAAACCAAATGAGAAGGGCAGTTGACACTGTCCGCGTCAATCGTAGAAGTAGTTCAAGCGCAGAGACCTCTATGTTCAACCTGTATTAGTCGCATTAGCTTTCGGCACGAACTGTTCCACTTACAGTACTCTATAACTATTTCTCTCCAGCGTTTCCCAGTCCGGAAGGCCAAACAAATCAGGGAGTTTCTTCCACAATTTATCACTGCCCTCTCCCATGCATTTCTCCTGCACGGCGAGCATATACCTGGAGTCAGGATATGGAGGTTATCGTCTATCCATTTTTGATTACGAAAAATGGTCGGCCATTCCATGAAGCACTCGAAATTGGTCAGATATCTGTACTGAATTATTACCCAGCATAAATCCTTTGCATGCAGTCCGCTTGAACTTCAGCGTCGAAAAGTCATTTTCTCGCTTTGCATAAATTAGATTTTGTCTGTCTGCAAGACAGACGACCAAGTCGTCGTCATACTATCCTGACCACTGATATTCGTAAAGCTCGAGGTTTCATGATATGATCCACTTTATTCATTGCCACATTTATAAAAGAGAGCAAGTAGGAGGATGTTTGCAGAAGCAGCGCGTACAAGAGAAGGAAGGGCAAACTCCTGTCTCGTAAATGAGGGAAACAGGCCTTTTGAATAGCTTTCGTAACCCTAACTCGCAGTAGGATATCATTCTTTCAATAGGTATGATCTGATTGTTATTGTAAAGAGTACAGTATGGCGATGAGATGTAGCAATTGGTTGATCTGAAATGTATACACACTTCGTTCATATAAAATTCTCAATCATCAACCAGTCGGACGGCAGGCAACCCCTCAAAGGCTTCCTCTCTCTCTCACTGCTAAGGTAGCGAGAACATGCTACCAAAAGCCGGTGAGTTCAGACCAATGATTCCTCTGTGAACGCGAAAAAATATATTATTGCGTTGCGAGAATTACATCCTCGTCTTCGTAAGTAAGATAGATTCGGGTGAAGTCTTTTCCCAGAAAGGGGGAGCGAGTAATTTTCGTCTTCATGAGGTCTCTTGGCCAGACGTTTATATATCAATTGAAGCATAAGCATGAGCTTTTAAAAAACAAGTTCGGGAATGTAAGCTGACTTTAGAATTTGAAGAACCACTCGGATAATAATAAATAATGACCGTTTGTATTCTTCAGGACCCAATCGAATTTACATATCTCAAGTTCGACTTACACGAAATTCAGCGGGATAAAAATACATTCTCGTTCTTCACGAAGAAAATAACTCGAGAGAAACGAATGAAAAAGTTATAACAAAAGATATCATGGGAGGTTCTCGGAACGTAGTGGAACAGCACGCAAACCTCAATATTAATGACGGCCTTGATGGCCTTTGTTCTACGTCTGCTAGTCAGCAGTGCAAGACGTACCCTTCCTGTATGTAAACTGGTCGGGAGGGATGTCTGGAGGGGCGTTAGCAGCGCTACTGGCCTCCTGGGCTGCCGCAGCTAGTTGGTTCATAGAGTCCTGGGCTGCATCGATAAGCGTATTCACAGTCTGCTGGTTCTCTTTGTTTAGCCCCTTCAACTTCTGTACGTTTCCATTACCATCCTCGACTAGAGAGATTATTTTCTGAATGCTAAATGTTTCGTCAGCATGTCATGCCTTACGTGTACCATACAGAAATTGCCATACTCGCTTGTCTGATTCGCGACTTGCTGACTGCTAAAGTCAGCACCAAATTGGTCGATTGTGTCTTCGAGGCTTGCCAGGACGGGTTGAATTTGGTTTACGAGATCTTGAAGTGGTTTCAAGCCTGTCCCGTTCAATTGCCCGACCCCATTAGTGAGGTTTGTCAGACCGGCCTGCGTGTCGAGAAGAAACTTATATGTGTTCAGACTCGCTATTATTCCTCCGGGGTGAGAGCTATAAACAATTAGCGGATCGATGCGCTTACCAATAGTCCTGGCGCTGTTTGAAAGCTAACAAGGTCTTTCTCACTCATTTTATCTTTGTACCAGAGGTCTAAATGCATGCTCACAGCCTGAACTAATGCTATCGTAGTCGAGTTCGACAGCGTCCCATCGACAAGCTCGTTGACCATCTGCACCAGCCCCGCGGTGCCTGCTGACTGTAGACCAAGCATTTTCCGCGCTCCTGCGACTGCTCGATCTCCTATCGTTGTCACTCCACCCGCTGACTCGCCAGCGGCCAGTTGTTGAAAAAACGACTTCACATGTGCGCCTTTAAGAGAAAAAAAGAAAAGAAAACCCGAGATCAGCAATCACTCGACTGAAGGAGTATATGCGTACAAGGTGCAGGATCATCTGTAAGTGCATTGGTGACCTCTGCTGCCAGCTGGTTGATAGTTGTGCCAGTGGCTTGCAGTGTGTCTTCAAACAGACCCCTCCGCCTCAGAAGGAACCGCGGAATTGGTGACGAAAAGACAGGTATGAAGATGAGTATCGCAGTAGCAATACAGAGAGACCACCGCATAACGAGACTTTCGATTGGTAGAATGAGGTATCTGAAAGTCAACCAAAGTATGGCTGTGATCCGTGGTAAGGCTGCGAGATGCGCTTTGTTTACGGTCTCGTCTTCAACCGTACTTTCAACTACACTCACCGTCCCTGCGCCCGTGGTTAAAGTCAGACAATGAGATTTGAGGATTGAAGGGTAAAGCTGAAATAAAGCAAAGTGAAGAAAAGCCACTAGTAGCAGAGAAAGTACCCAGACACTTGGAGAAGGAGGTAAAGAGCTGAGCGCAGCTCATGAAGACTGCATATGCACTCCGACACCACGGAGTGCGAGTGAGTTGAAATTATCGTTTCGCATATAGTTGCTAAGGCTAGAGCAAGAATTGCGGAAGTCGTGATTTGCGGCAGAGTTACCACTCAACCAAGCGATCCGCAGTCCAATCCCATGCATATTTTATTTTGGGACACACTCCAGGTGGAAAAATAGATGCCAGCTGGCTATAAGACAACTGGTTTTTATTCTTCGGTCAGACATTCAAGCGAATATCTAGAAAGGAAAATCCTCTTTAGCCTCGTAGGCAGACAACAAGTTCGGGAGAAATCCTAATATAAGTGCAGAAGCTTTGCACATTTGCGCACCTAAATAGCCACGAATAGAACAATAATGTGTGTTGCCACGAAGTGGGGAATTTTGTCCGGGAAAAAGGAGAATTGAAATCTTCTGCAATCAATTCCGTCCGGAGATAACCAACTTGTTCGGCCAGTTCCGAAAGTGATAAACCTCAAGCTTCGGGTGCAATTGCTCATTGTTGTACTCAAGCTCGATGTGCGAATATTCAGTCTCTTGTAAGAGAATCATTTGATTTTCTTTCCGAGACTACCTAAGTTGTGAGATCTGTACGTGAATATAAAAAATACGAAGTCTAAGCTTGGAGGAGACAGATGAAGGTTCTAAGTTTAAAACCCATACCACGTCGAGAACCGTCGGTGAGTTCTTCCTCACTCCGAGTCACTGAATCTTTCGAATCGCTGTTATGCTGCTCCGCCGGAAACGGGAAAGGGTAGATGGGATTCTTGACTTTTTTTTAACCCCCCTCTCGGCGGAGCGACGGACGGCGACACGTAATGAAGCCGAGCGTCCTCGATGCAGTCAGGAATTACAGGCAATAGGGGTCTGTTGCAGCAGTCTACTTGTCGGCACTCCTCAATCCCAAAGCGTACACGTCACTTTCGGCAGAGTCTGGACCCGCTTGCTTTAGGTGGAAGACGTCTGGAGCCATCCAACGGGCCGTCCATTATAGAAGAAGCCATAGAAATGCTAGCTGAATGAGAGTCCGTCGTCACGTACACACCGGCAAGCCCAAAATCAGATAGGTACGCTTGATTCACATATTAATAAGTACATTTGCCTGTCAAGCACAAGTATCAGAAGAAGTCAGCAGAACAAAGTTATCTTCAGCTGCGTACAATTTTCATGTCTTCAGCGACATTTAGCCAGAACGAGGGTGTAAGGCAGAAAACATCGTCAACAATTGACTGCGATGCACTAGGTCCACAAGGAACCCGTTTTATGTATGACGCAAGGCTGTCGAGGGGCACCCAGACGGACATCATACACTGGCAGTGGGAACATTTCTGCCTCGGCTACTCCCAGAAATGGAACAACATTTTGATGAGAAAGGCGCTTCCAGAGTAAGATAGCTGCCCTGCAAACTTCGAACGTCTACTATTTATATGAGCGTTTGTTCTCCGGAGTTTGAACCGCACTCACACTTTAAATAAACGTCGGCGAAACCGCCACCGAGTACAGGAAAGACGGAAATCGATCCTCTGGAGGTAGAACGAAGATGGAAGAGGTCTCGCACAGGTTATTCCCTCACAGCCTGTGCAGTCACGATCAGACGCAATGTAAGTCTATTAGCAACTATAAATATGTACTCTGACCTATATTTATCCGTCCTTTAGATGCAGCTCCGGATAATTTGGACGAAATTCATGCTGCTTAATTGTTCTTGAACACAGAGCCGCTTACATTATGGTGCAGTTCAGTAAATGCACTTCACAAATTTGAGCCACAACGCGGTATGTACATATTACGTACGCCCACGCTGCACACACGCTTCTCGTTTCTCTCATCGCCTCACTGGCTTTTTCTCCTTTAAACATCTTCTTGCAAAAATCATTACATTGTCAATGGAGTAGCATCCGCTCTATGTAATTTATTTCAGAAGACTCCAATACTTGCGCTCAAGTTGATCGTGGAATCGATGCGAAATCTGGTAGGCACGAAAAACCGGGGTTGCTAATACTATACTGCGGAGTGAATTGAACGGAGGCCTTATTGTTTGTCTTTGGAGCATTGTTCTAACATTTCTCCATTTGTCGAATGCTATTGTTGGTATCGATCACTCATACAGACAGGCAGCCTCGTGTATCCTAAGATCATTTGAGCAAAGCCTACTTAAAGGCTCTCTCGCGAGGTTGCTTCAGTACAATCACTATCTCCCCAATTCACACACAAGACCTAACCCGCCAGAAGGGTGTTAACACTCCGAGGTACATATCGATCTTTTTAGAATTAAATATCGCACGCAGCTCATCGTTACCTCACAATCTTACAGGACTTGCTGTGCAATATCTTCAGAAGTCTTGATGATCACTGATGGTATGAACTGTTGGATACTAAAGAAACTCATAGAAGACATAGATTCAAAGCGATATGAAGTGAGGGTTCATAATTACATGGCATAGAAGTATTGCATGGAGATGAGACTAATCGGCTTGTTGGTTATCAAACAGGCATGATGCATAATGCATAATGGAAGTGCATGAGTACTATCATGCATGGTTATGTTCGCATATATCCTTTGTATGGAAGACTTGTTCGCGCTCAAGATTCTCGATGGTATGTATGATCTCCTATTCATGAGCTCTATGTCAATGGTCTGTAAAGCTTGAAAAGAAAGTGGATAACTTACTCGGGCCTGTAACTTTACGTCTTGGCAGGTCATGCTTTTCTTTGACCTTTTCAGTTCTTCGGCGAGTGCGCTCATGCGATTGAGGACACCATGGCGAGATGCCCTTTCACCTGCGGTACTGATCAGCTCGTATAAAGCATGCATGTACCCGGTCCGCAGACGATGCTTGAACAGAAACTCTGCGGCAAGAGCGATGTCTGTACTCTTAAGGACGTTGGCATGATGAAGCGCATCGAGAAGTTTGATGGAGACAAGGCTTGGTTCCGCTTTATCGTTGAAGGTGTGTGATTTCTTCTGTGATTGCTGGATTCGTGGCTGTCAGTTGGCTGGAGATGGAGATAAAGCTTTTAAGCGTACCGGATGCCAGACGTGCAAAAAGTGGTCCATGACTTCCGCACGGATGTAGATGCGTGCTTCCCTGTTTGCACCGTCTAGCCATGGAAGGCTTTTCAGCCAGTTGCGGACAGCTTGGACGGACCGGTCGACGTCGTGGTGGCTCGCTACTCTCTGCAGGAGGTCTGCAGCGCTTTCCACGGAGGTGACGTCGTACGCGTCCCATCGAATAGGTGGGGATGCTGGCGCATCCCCTAAAGGGTTGTAAGGCTTTTTCAGGGAAGACGATCTGCCTCTCCCGCTAAGTGGGGTGTGGACGTCTGTAGACCTGGAGGGTCGAGTGTCGTCCGTGTTCCAACTTGTGCTCGACCGAGGGACTGACAAGCTGAGACGGCGAGAAGATGAAGGCAATGATCTTTCCGAGCTTGAAACGAATCCACGTTCCGATCGTTCTGGAGAGGAGTGCTCAAACAGCTTGGCCTGGCGGCTGTGGTATTCAGCGATGCTCAGACTTGTAGCGGAGCGTATGTTCATAGGATCATTGCCTATGAAGGACGATGGCTTCAGATGAGGCAGCGAGCGCGGACGCTCCAAAGAACGCGACTTTGGGAATGGGCTTAGCGAGAGGAACATCTGAGAGAGTGTCGAGCGAAAGTTGTTGGCAGCGACTATCCCTTTTATGGTCCTTCCTACTTATACGTAGGAAAATGTAAAGCGTGAAGGAAGTACGATGCCACGAACCTTGCGACTTGAAACTTGCGATTTTAATGCTTATGCTCTGACCGCTTGTGACGTGGTGCTCGCGATTTTTTCCAAGCGTGGAAGAGCATGCTTCATTTCCGATCGCCACAGCGTTAGACGAGAGCCGTGGCTTTTCCCAGGTGTATTTAGTTAAATACGCGCGAGGATAACGCGCGCATCAAATGTACGAATGGTTAGGGTTCAATGGTATTTTTTTGACGTTCAAATAATCCTTAAGATTAGTACTTAGCTGCCCGCTTAAACAGATCAGCAATCCAAAGGTGCGCAATAACCAACGTCTGCGGAATTCACATTCACAGACCCCCGTTTCTTCACATTCGAAACCACTTCTTTTCTCACCACTGCTCTTTTCATCTCTGATTATAATTTCCAAGGCCAAAGTCACCACATCCACGTTTCGTCTCTTTGTTACTTCACCCTCTTTGCGGCCACCAAATGGCAAAATTGATGTGTGCCGCTTTCATCTACTGGATGTCGAACTTGCTACTTCCTATCACTTTCACTTCTGACAGCATTTGATAGTTGATTTAATGCAAAACAAAATGTCATGTGTAGCCCTCGAATCATGCAGAAACCAGACTCAACATGTTATTCGGTGAAATGTCAGTAAAAAAAAAAGGGCCGAAATAACGTGTATAGTGAAAGTCAAAGAGTCCTTTGTAAGCACGCTTTCTGCTTCATATTAGTTGTACACTGCGTGACAACTGGCGTTAGCTTAGATATCCTTGATTCCCTTGTTCAGCCGCAACGCAACGACGGCAACTACATGCAGCTCAAAATAAATTTCAAGATAATGACAATCTGTTATCAATGGGGAGAGATTCAAGCACTTCAGTGATTGAAGGTCGATCTTTGGGTTTATCAGCCCAGCACCGCTCCAGAAGCTCCCAGAGGCGATCATCAAGACCTCTTCGGCGCAGCGTTTCCCATGCCAACCCTTGGGGCTTTCTTGGTTTTCCTTTTTTATGCCTATATATTAATAACCTGGTCTCAGTCCTTATGTCGGGAAATGGACGTTCGCCAGTCATGAGCTATGAAGAAGATTAAATCACTTATAACGAGTAGAATGACCAGACGTAACTAACCTCCAGTACAGTCATGGCATACATAAATATGTCAGAATTTGTGGTAAGAGCATGTCCAATATCGGCTTCAGAATCATCCGGGAACAACAATTCAAGTGGTCGCCATCGAATGGAGACTAACGAGGATGGTAGCGATGTTGGATCCATCGGCTCAGCCGTGTCGCTTTCCACGATCTAGTAGTTCATAAGATAAATTTATTGGGTTAAATGGCCAATAAGTCTTACCCTCATCATCCCGAATTCAGAGAGAAGCGGGTCGCCCGATTCGTCGATAAGGATTTTCGACTATTGAAAGCACATGTCATTTGACGTATAAGTGTTACGAAGAACGACACTTGCTGCTTGTATATACCCGTGCGCGAGTGGAGGCACATGCGTGTGTAGCACTTTGAGCCCTAATGCAATTTTTCGAATCTGTGATGAAACGGTTGAGATGATATGAAATTTTCMAAAAAAAAAAGTGAAATTGAAAACCAAAGAAACCCTGTCGACGTTTTCGTAAATCTTGACATAGTCAAGTGCATTCCCTTTATCCATCCAAGGACTAATGAGGCAACTGCATGATAGGTTTCGACATAAATAGTTAGGATATCTGTTACCAACAAGATGTTTAATGCGAAATGTTAACCGACAAGAACGGATATTGGCCATAGTCGCGATAAATAGCTCCAATGAGTGGCAGTATGTATAATTTCTGATTCCGGGACCTTGCTTCGACTTCCATCTTTTGAATTGATTTCCAGTGCTTAAGTTGTCTCTCAAAACGCTGCATCAATAATAATGTAAATATAGACAATGTAGTTGTTGGAGAAGATAAAGACTTGCTGTTCGCGTTCTTGGTCCTATGTTCATACGCCTCACCACTCTAAAGGCGCATTGACAGTTTATATCGTTGAAGCATGTGCCACGATAGATGTCAAACATAACATCACCAAATCTTGGATCTCTTTCTTTCTGTATCAATCCTTCAGTGAGCTCTATGTCCGGTGGCAGTGTTCCAGATGATCGATATATAGCCGATAGATTTTTCTCGAGCGCTTCAACTTGCTCGATTTGCTCGGACTCTCCTCTCAAACCTAGCAAAAGCTTGAGCAAAAATGAGGTTCGTTATTAAACATGAAGAGTCCAAAAGGTGTTACCGTCTGGACAAGTCTATAAAATGCCTCAAAGTCTTCTCGCAATGCACTTATCTCCTCTCTACGACACTTATTTTCCAATTCATTGGTGTTTGCAAGATCGGAGAGGAATGTTTTGAGTTCGTCATGGTCTGCTTTTGACTGGATGCTGTGTGCCGCTTGCCAGCTAACCGATTCTGCGTGTGCAATGATCTGCAGCCGACAAAACATAGATGAGTTTTTGAGCTCCGCAGGACATTATTACTCACTGTGTAGCGTTTACAAAATGAATCAATCTCAACATGATATGAGTTTATTTTCAATGATATAGTCTCCTGCTGAACGAATGCTTTGAACCACTGCAATTCCGCCCACTTTTCCATCTGGCTTCTGATATTCTCAAGAAGGCTTCGTATTATGTCAGCATACATCCCGTCAGATCGTAAATGATCTGTGTACCTTTCCAGTTCTGAACGCATTTTCTTTAGAGTGGCCAGGTCTGGGTTGCCGTTACAGTCTTGCACTGCAACAAGCAAGGCTTTACAATGCTCAGCGAGCGTGGTCGCGGCATGCCTGAAAATGCCTAGTCATTTACCCGTTCATTTTTCAAGCCAGCATGACAGACCTGTTCTTCGATACGTTCTTGCACATTTTAGCAATAGCAGCGACGAGCTCCACAGCAGGCCCAATCCATGGAACGGGCACAGCGGCAGCTGTAAGTTTAGTCGTTTGCACAATGACACTTGTTATGCCATCCAATGGTATGCTGTCAGAGATCGGTGGGGATTCAGGTTTACTGCTGGAAGCGGATATGCTCGTGGCCGTTGTCGACATATCCAAATCGTCCGGTTGAATCGTAACTTCACCAGAAGATTTGGTGGGAGACAAATCACGCCCGGCAATTGCAGATAGTATGACTGAGCTTGAGGTCGACAAGGCGAAGGCTATCGAAGGCCTGGGATGTGAGCGGAAATGGGAACGAGAGCGAAAAAGCGAAGGCATAGCGAGGGGTAAGAGGAAGGGATCATTGAGATGATTGTCTGCATAGCATTGAGTACCGTAGGAAAGAAGAGAAACCGTTGAAGTTCCCAGGCGTAGCTATTTGGCGGATCGATCCTGAGCGATTGACGCTCGAAACGAAATTGATCAGAGAACTCTATCTTCAAAGAGACAAATCAGTCCCATGATGCTGTCCGTAAAGCTGTCATTTCAAGTTGTCTGAAGAAAAATGACATGCATGACTCGCTCTAAGCCTTTCTATACACAATGCAAGCATAACTCATTAAAGATGTCTAAAAGATAACTTAGATTTACGATAAGCAACGCCTAACAAAAATTTGAATTAAAAGAAGACTTACATATTACAGAGGCTGAACAAGATCGATATCAGAAAAACTCATCCGCCTGACATAGGTACTCACGTTTATGATTTAAATTTTCCAAAATTGTCAAGAAACTCCAAGGACTGTTTCACATGCTTTCTCAAACATCTCATCCATGCTCATCCTATCGCTTTCGATTAGTGTGAGTCGTTGTACGAATCCACTTGACGCGCCAGCTTCAACATCGCCGTCGGAGAAGACTCGTTCGTGTGCGCGGACGTACGCTGGGTACACAATACGTTCAAAATACTGCGGCGGATCGCGCCATAACGTGCCCTCTGGATCAGATTGCACTTCGGAGTGAGCATCAGTTTGACTTAGCTAACTAGGAAGAAAAGAGACAAAAGCTACCGGCAGTGTGGTATCCATGCCGCTCGTGACGACGCTTCTTCAAGATGTCATGACGGACGCGGAGAAATATTCGGGCGTCCAGTGCGTTGAATACTTCCTGTCAATAAGTAATTCAAGTTGATAATTGGTTAGGAATATTGGAAAATACAGGGAAGGTACCTCGTCCCAGTACAGCAAAAAACCATCAACAAGACCCCAGATAACATTTTCGCCATTCTCTTCGAATTTATTGGCGATGTCCTCAAATTTGCTTCTCCATTGGCCGAAAATATTATCGCTGAGTGGAACGTTCTTCTGTTCATTAAGATGATCGTGTGATTTGTGCGAGTCGGGGATTGCACCAGTCTGCTTAACCTCTTTGAGGAAGGAGCGCAGCCGAGGCCAATCAATTGCCCCCGGGGCATCGTCCCAGTCTTGTACATTGTATTCCGGGTGAATAGGAACGAGTTCTTGTGGCTTCAAATGAATCAGAACTGCGACAATCCTACATATCACATGGACTCACAGGAGCAAAATCCTAATGATGAGTTCTTAGCTAGTGGTGTGATATTTCCGTTTACACAGATTGCGTAGTACATACGTCCTGATGGATAATAATGCTATTTGGGATACATTGTCGCAAATGCTTCGCCAGCGTCGTCTTTCCCGAGCATGTTGCGCCTCTGCAATGCAAAATGAAATTGATGGGTATTCTCATAAGTTATCTAGATATTAATAAAAGCAAGTAACTGTACCCCACACCCACAAGAATTATGCGCTGTCGAAAATCTTTGGAAGTAAGGATATTCATCGTAAGAGTTATCAAAAAAAAAAAAGTTGCTCGCGCGATTCTCCGATGGGGAGCATCACGTGAAGGAACGACTTTGCCGTTACAGTGACGTGTGACAGGGTAATCCTCTATCTCTTATTCCTTTGGCTCTTGGGTGTCTGGAAAAAGAGATGTTTTGCAGGTGCAAGTTAGAGTGTGCACCAAAGTCTGTAAGACTTTTCTCGATTCGTGCGTTTGTATGTTTGTTATGTCTCTTCAGATCGTAAAATTGAATACTTCTAACAGCAGCAGCATCGACATCCAAGACGCTGCCACTTAATAAGAAAGAGGATGGCACTATGAAGGCGCTGCGTGCAGATGCAGAAGTCATGAGGGGCTCCTTCAAAAATGGTTCAAAGTCTATGAGGCGGTTACGAGCAGGATGGAGTATCCAAGTCCTGTCGCCAGATTACCTCTCGTCTCGAATGCCAAGTCAATCGAAAAGTTATTCTACGAAGACACCGGAGGGTTCGCCTCAGGAGTGCGTTCGTTCTCTTATTCTATCGCCCTCTGTAAAAACTAATCCAGACCAGTCCTGATGAACCAGAGAGCTTGTTCAATTCTTCTCAGTCTGCATGGGATCACGTCTTTGACAATATTGACGACTTGCCTCCACTAGACACCGTCCTTTCGTCTGCTCCGCGCATACGCAAAACTCATGATTCTTACTCCCCGCCATCAAAGGCCCGCCGACAGTCAATGACTACCCGCGAGATCGATGCATTCAATAACATGTTTAACATGATCTTCAGTGCTGTTACACAGCAACGTGATGGACGTCCTGGAGGGAAAGGGGCAATAAGCAAGCAGAATGAAGACATGCGCCAGGACCCTCTCTCCGGTGCGGGCATCGGCAGCGGACCAGACGGCTCGTCTAGGATGGGCGACCTCTTCGGGAAGTTACGTCGACACTCGAAGAAGTTCAGGTGGTCTGCTGTGGAAGACGCAGAGCTTGAGCGTAAGAAAGCGGATATGGAGTTATGCGATACAGACTATCAGCTGCTAGAGTGGGCGACGCGCGAGGTCTTCGAAGAGTCTGCTCGCTATGAAGAAGCTGCACGACAAGCAGTCACGCGATCCGAGGCTGCATTAAAGTCTGCAGAGACGTCCATTTCTACCAATGCCGACGCCGATAAAGAATCTACTGGTGCAGCATCGCCGCTGCCGCTGCAACCACCTGCGTATCCATACCTGCTCGCAGAGCTTATACGTACATTCCGAGACAAATTCCGCGACCCGCATCTCGCTCTAAGCATATTCTCATACGCACGTTCTCGCTCAATTGCATCGTATGTGTTCGGGTGTACCACCCCGGCGTACAATGAACTACTGCGTACGCGGTGGATGTGCTTCCGCGACCTGCGCGGCGTCGCTGATGCACTTGCGGAGATGCGTGTAAACGGCATTGCTCCCGATGGGCGTACACGCGCCCTGGTTGAAGAGCTCCGCCGTGAGGTTGGCGCGCGCACGGTCTGGCAAGAGGAGCGTAGTCTTGGCACTGGCGAAGTACTCGATATGTTGAATAGGATTGAGCAACTCGTCGTAAAGGACGAGGGAAACATGAGCAAAAGCAAATCTAGACGTTGGAACTCGAGGTCAGAGCAATGGAAGCAGGACGGCAGACCCTCACAGGATGACGAATGGAAGTTCGGGAATTGGGAATTGAAAGAGAAAAAANCGTTCTAATCACAAAGAGTTACCGAGACCATCAGCAGAGGAATATCCAGATCTAGCTTTCGTATAATAAGCGATCCTTATTTGCACGTATCCTGCTGCGCTCTAATACATTGCATCCGCACATGAACACAAGAATGAGCCGATATTATGAATACGGTACAAGAAAATAATAATATGCATCGATAGGATATATGATCATTATGATCGGTATAAGAGTTTAATGGAATGGCGATGAATTTGTTAAGGACAGTATGGGATAACTCGGAATAATCTGGGATAACTTGAACACTGAAAAAATCGAAGGAAAGTGGAAATGCTGACAACAGTGCAAGAAAGTGGGCCAAAGGTGAGAAGAGTACAAGGGACCGTGTTCTAGCGGAGAGGGCGTCGTGTCCGCGACTTAGAGCCGCGGCCTAGCGACGTTGCGCTAACGGCAGATCCTAAACCGTGCTTTGGGACATATGCTGGATCTACCTTGCTGCATTTGAGGTGTAGAAGGAGGTTGTGAACGAACATCTGTTCGTATCTATAACGGAAGTCAGTCTTATGACTCGAGATTACATATCACACTTGAAATACGCACGGCGCATTAGTGAACACAACGGTCATCGACTCTGAATCACAACGCAACAGATTCGGCGCCATCACGAGAGCGAGATTCGCAGATGTCATCTTTGTTACGCCCTGGATCTTTTCGTCGAGAAAGAGCTGCAGGAAACTAATGACGAAGAGCACAACGCGTCGGTTGATTGTTGGGAGGCGCGCGACCATCTGCACGCACGCGTCCGGGTCCTTCGCACACCCGACACAGTCGTTGTACAGTTCCGTCGGCACAAGCGGATCAGCGAGTTCACGTAGCCAGAGTTTCAGCAATGACGCGGGCACATGCGGGTCATCGACGCCCTCGAGATTGTAATACCCGCGCTCAATGCGGATTTTAAGCTCAGAGACAGAGTCGCCATCGCCGGGGATGCGGAAGATGCCCTCAGATTTAGATCCGCCAAGTGCAAGAATCCCGTCTGAGAGGAAGGGCAGAATAATGGGCACCTGTAAGTGCGGGTATGTGCGCTCTTGGAGGCGAATGATGGCGTCCAGAGATTCGCCGAAAGTTGAAGGATTAAAAGCAGCATCCTAGAAGGTGCATTAGTAATTAGGAGCACTGGATAGAAATGACATACGGAGGCAGTCTCGATCTCTGCAATAGTAGGCGGCTTTCCTCTTGGTCCTTTCTTCGATATAACAGACAAGCGCTGCAGACAGTACTTCGCCATGATGTCTACCCTCCCTTCTGTCTGCAACGAATGTTGATTGATGAATGACTGAAGATATGCTTCGAAATTCTTCGATGGAGGGAATGTAACAAGCAACACACAAAGCAACTGCCAGCCTTTGAATAGACTCTCGCTAAATGTGATAGTATGAGCAGGATCAAATCAAACTTGAATATATTGAGGACAAAACAGAACTTACGGATTAGAATTTCCGGTCAACTGCTTTACTAATTGACAATAAATCTCATCTCTTAGTTCGCCATGCATGAGGCCCTCGCCTAGAAGCCAGCGTTCTTCCTCAAGGACGCCATTGAACATACTTGGTAGGGAGGTCGAAGATGCATTGATTGTCGCAGTTGACGCACTCAGCGCGCCCAAATGATTATCTGAGTGCTGCTGACGAATTGACCGATCGCGCTCGCGGTCACCCATGATGCGTTGGATGACCTTGAACACACGCACGGCGTCTTTATGAAGCATTCGATTGAGCAAGAGGAGGGGTGCCTGTAGTGGCGCCTGTGCGAGAATCACTTTAAATATTCAAGAAGGTAAATATGACATGTAACAGAAACCGACCTTCTGCCAAATCATCATTTTCTCCACGGGTATCTTTTTGCGGAAAATAAAGCCCGTACGGTGCGTCGTAAAATACTGACGAGCAAACTCAGCCTGTACAAACTGCTGAATCTCCGAAACGAGGTCATCAGGGAGAACAGGCCGGCCTCTGAAAAAAGGATGAAATGAATGAAGGAATGAGTATTTTGCATAATAACCCAACATATGAATGTATCATACCCCGTCGTGTCGGCGTCATTTCTTTCAGTAGAGCTTTTTTTNAGTATCTAGAAGAATTGGCTTTCCTTCAGCCCGCGCTTTCACCGGACTGAGGTTCAAGGTTGCCTCTGCGAAGAAATAAGGAGATGTTGAATAAGAGATTATGACATATCTAAGAAAGCCACTTACCAGTATCTAAGGTTGGCTGTCCGATATCTTGTGTCCGAATAGACCCCTGATGGATCGAACTCATACTTCGCCGAGGCATCGCCGGCGATTGGGGCGGGGGTAAATGATTCCTGTGCCCTTCAGACACCGGCGAGGCGCCGGCACGCATCGAAGCTGTCAGACCCGCACCGTACATCCTGTCCACGCCTTTTCCCTTCGAGAGCGACGAAGACGAAAAANTGAGACGTGGGGCTCGTTGGTGTCGGTGTCAGCGCAGGTGAGAGTGGGTGAGTTTGGGCACGGGCAGGGGACGCGATGCTGACTGTGAGCACATGCGGACGCACGGGCGACGAGACGGCCTGCGGTGCGAAGCTGCTGAGGTTGCTCACTTCCTCTGAGCCCGGAGAGACAGGCGTGAGTGGTGCGGGCGAACGGTTGTGCTGACGTGGAGGGGTAGCTTCGTGCGCAATGCGCTCGGTTGCAGTATTGAGGCTCTGCTGCTGCGGCAGACGGTGAGCGACGAAGGACGCGGACTTGCTTCGTGCACGCAAGATGGACTCGGCGGTCGTCGACTGAGACGGCAGGGCATACATGTACTCATTTTCCTTTTCCTTTTCCTTCCCCTTTTCACCCGCCTTCTCTCTATCCGAAATCCTCTCCGATTCCTTCTCGCGCTGCTTCTCGTATGCTTTTGTCTTCGCTGAGCTCTTGCTTTTCGGTGAGGATGGGGTCGACTCCTCCGTCTGGTATGGCGATGCCGGGATTGGCGGCAGATGTGTTCCCCCGAAGCCCGTGTGGTGATGGTGGTGATGCCTCTGTCGGTACTGGTCACCCGACGCGAGACGCTTCGGCGTCTGCGGAGCCGCGCCGCGCACTGTGGAGGGCTGCGAGCGCCTTCCGGTTGCCCCCGCATCCGCACCTTGCTTGCGCACATTGGCGTTGTCCAAGATAGACCGCCGGTAAACCGCCTTGCCCTGTTCTCCGCTCGCAGCAATGTCGAGGTCTAAGATCTGCGAGTAGCGTGCGCTGAGGCGGCGGCAGAGCGCTGTGTTCTGGTAACAGTTGCCAGAATTTACTGTTAGACTTGTAGTATTATGCAGTACATTGGCAAACAAAAACAAAAAATTATACCTGGAGGATACCAAGCGGAATGACGAAGCCCTCCGGGCGCTCCCAGACAGTTTCGTTCGTCTTCGTGTGGTAGTAGTACGGTATACCGCGGTTCTCGTCGACGAGCTCCCACCATTCTCCCTCTGCACTGGGAGGAAGCCTTTGGGTGCATCAGCATCGGAACACAGCAAAGACAGAAAATGTCGAGGTCGTCACGCACACAAAGTTGCCCACAGGTGGATCCCAGCTGACCTCGCCCGTCGCCGGACACGCGTAGAACGGCACCTGCGACTAAATGCGGAGGTGCGGGGGGGNTAGAGATCCCATCAGCGTAGGGAGGGATCGCAGATGTATATAGACGCACCTGCGGCTCGATCAAGGTCACCCAGAAATTAGCACCCCACGCGCTGTCATTGTCCGAGACCGAGGAGACGACCGAGCTCTTCGCGGGGCGCGCGGTGGGCGAGGGTGCGGGCCTAGGAAGCGCACCGCCGTTGTTGGCGTTGACCTCTGGTATCTGAACGCGCGGTGCAGAGGTTGGCCGGCCAATGGTCACTGGCTCCCCCGTCGCTGCCCCGGTTGTCTCGTCTGCTGCGACTACCTGTCCAAATGGTGTCGAAGGCGCCTGAACAGGCTCGACGAGCATGCTCATCACGAGCGAAGTCGCTCGACGTATGTCGTTGTGGAGAAACAGAAAAGCCTGTCGTTGCCGGTTACCGTCGTTGTCGCTTGTCTCCAAATCGTGTCTCCAAATCGTCTCCTTCGTCGTTTGTCGCGTCGCTGTAGCGATTCGAAGGCAGAGACGCGTCGGCAGAGCCGAGTTCGCCTTGCGCCTTGAGATTGTGCTGTTCTCTCTTGCTTTTATTTATTTTATTTTCCTCCTATTTCATACAGCGTTGCTTTCTCTATTTAGAAGCAAATCTGGCATTTTCTGTCACTGCGTCCACCACGTCTGCCATGATGGTTGTCTCCTCGTCGACGTCGTCGAACGTGTTGGCCACGCACAGCGAGCAGCAGCATGACTGTCTGAGCTGTCGCGTCATCGGCTCTGCCTCACTCGGCGCCGTCGGTCTGTACGCAC